>JARWCS010329625.1:0-12007 GCA_034783895.1 Geukensia demissa | reverse complement strand
ACCTTATGCTTATACGTGATGCGAAACGAATTTGAAGTAAACGACTATTCATCTATTGTCTCGATTTATACCTGATGGAGTGTTGAATAGGGAATGACTGTAAGCCGAAAATGGTACATAAATGTTAGAGGAGGCGAAATAAATGCTATGCCGAGAAGGACTGATGTATGTTTAGCATTGGTTAGTTAGGAACAATGGCTACCATATTGACTTAACCATTTACATGTATGGAAAGTGAGAAAAATGACAATTAGTTATTTAAAAGCATCTGTATATAAATAGAATTTTGCATCACTTAGTATGTGGACGTTCTGTTGGTACAAGTGTGTTTGAAGTCTTGCGTCGTTACATTGTAATGTAAATCCTTTTGTTGTGGAATTTTATATGAACTGAAATGTGAGAGACAATCGGTCAAACTGAATACATAGCGTGGAGTGATAATTAACTGTTAAATCGTTTGTTGTGATAATAAGTTAATTTGGAAGAAACCATTTTATCGTGATAAATAGTGTATACGGACTGACTTTCATAACCCCGTCTGTACGGGATAATACCTTAAAGGAGTCAAGTTACAACGAAATTAGTGAAATTCTAAATTGGGACCCCTTTTGGACATTTTTTCCATACAACCCCTTATCTTTCAAAGGGGGGGTGTGGTAAGATTAGGCTGGGTTATGGTACATGCCCGGGATGGCTGCACAGGAGGTAGGACGACCCGAGAAGAGAATACCCGAATGACGTAGAAGAGAAGCTCAATGGTGTCTGCTTAGGAAGGTAAGATCGAATCAACAGCCATCCATCCGATCCCCGCTCCTTATTTATGTGGAAAAGTACCTGTAGGCCTTAATTACACCCTCGGCTTACCACAATAAGACAGTTCAAGTAATTACATTGTAATAAAATTTTCATTTATTTATAACATAAAATTATGTGATATTCCGTGTTTTGTCAACTTTAAACATGTGCAGCCTATTTTGAAATTATACCTTTATACTTTTGAAAGACTCAATTCACTTATTTATATTTAAAAATCCTAGCCATAATAACTTGCTTGTAATACAAAAATACGTTCATTAAACTGTTGCATACACTGGCAAAGCGAAAGAGTTAAAATTGACATATGTCAAGCCTAAATAAGGTCAAGAATACTGGAAAAAAGCAGACTGACATAAACACCTAGAAATGAATAACCACATAAATGTTTGTTGCATAACAAAAAAAGTTAACTGGTTTAAGCATGCAAAGTTGCCAAAAGACGACGAAAAATGAAAATAAGTTCAAGTACACTTCATGTAAGGTACTTACTTGGAATTAGCTAATCACGAATACGCGGTGAAATTCCCTGGATCGAGAAACAGACTATTTAAACAGCTCACAATGAAATAGCATTCCCAATATTGGTAATATATTCATTATTTACCGCAATAGACAAATATAACTAATATAAGACTTAACCTAAGTCACTGGTTTGTAAATAGATTGCCAAGGCATACGGAATAAAGCACAATGGTATTACTTAAAACAATCTACAAACCGAAAATTATGATTCAAAGATTAACAATATACCTAATAGATATGAAGACAGTTATCCTTAATTAATATTACGCGTGCTGTATAAATTATCCAACATAGGAAAAAGTACTCCCATAAAAACGAAATAGAAAGCTGGATCCTACGTAAAAAATATATGCCGTGTCAAATCAAGGGTTCAAATATTTTCTGTCATTTCAGTGTTTTAAAGTTAAACTTACAACAGTTTTATGTCCCTTGGACCTCTGATTTTTCAGCATTTAAATCAGCCCAGTAAATTAAATATTATTTTACCGCAAAATATTTTACATAAATCTGCGTATTGGTCTAAATTCTAAACCCCTGCAATTACGGGGCACGCTTTATTTAGTATATTGCACATAATGGAAATACATAATTACCCATTTTATGCAAATACTGTGGATGTTGGCATTCTGTACATATATCAAAGTGTAACCTCTCACTAGCTGCATTAGAACAAATGTATAATACCGTGAAGATATCGAGATCGAAAACATTGCAAGTTTATTTCTGAAAAATTGGGTTCAGAAGAAAAATAGCAAATTGGCATGTACTAACCAAGTTTAAATATACACCAAAGTTTAACGGAATTAAATGTGAAATTATTTGAATATGAAAACTGTCACAAATTGTCGTAATATTTTCAGTCATAGTATTTGAAAATAAGATCAAGGTCAGATGACATATGTTTGGCAGGCAAGATTATACCATGAATGCATGTATATCGAAATTTGTTTCATGGGTAAAACAAGTTCAGAGATAATAAAGATACTAAGTTTTCGTGGAAAAATTTAGCACCACCACTGCCGTGGAGTGATATGCAGACAATATTAAGAGAAAAGACATAAAAAATGTCATACCTCGTTTGAGCGGCATTCAACGGCAGATCTACATCTGTTAACATCGAGTTCTTTGTCACATTGGTAACAAATTATTGCTGAAAGAAGTAAATAAAAAGAAGTTTTACAAATCTTGATGCCATCAAATACTTTGAAGGAAGTTGCATACATGTTGTCAAATGTATATTACCTGAACTGAATCGGAATGCTATCAAAACGATCAATATTACACGAACTGCATTCTTTAACATGCTTGAGCACTGGGTAAACATAGCTTGTCAGATTAACCAAGATATCTACCGCTGGAAACAAGACTAATAAGATAAGTTGACATTAGACATAGATCATGAATAAATTCGTATAATCTACGACATATAGGCCAAATAGGACTTTTCTAAATTTAAATGGAAAATACGTATCTAAAACGTATTTAAGAAACAAAAGAAAAAAATAATTTGAAAACATGGCATCAAGTGCAAATTTAGATAATTTTTAAAAATAGCTTTTTCTTAGATAGAATATTTACGATAAGGTTTAAGTTAAGGTCCTCAAATACATGTACAAGAGCCAAGAGGGTTATTTTCTTTGGCCATTAATGATATTACAAAATAAAGCTTGATGTGTTTGACTGATGTCTTAAAAGAACCAGTTTTTAAGGTTTTGAACTAGCTGACAGAACCAGGGAGTTCTTTACGAGTTTGGTACATATTATTGTCTTTTTTATCTGTGTACTATGTTTTTAAACATGTTAAAAATTGTTTCACGTTATTTTGTCAAACCTCTGTCCCAGTATAGGGGAGGGTTGAGTACTCACAAACATGTTAAACCCCACCACATACTTTATATATCTGCCCTAAGCCAAAACCTGTAATCGAGGACAATCATTGTTTTAATGTTAAAGTGTAACTTGTTTTGCATCGTATACTTATTTGGCGGGTAGTTGTAACATTTGAATATGAAATTCAAAAAATATGGGGTAAATGTCAGATCAACTGCACTCAAACCACGAAAAAAAACAGAGTAATATACAAATCTAGTGGTCTTCAGCAAGTGTGGAATACCACTCCTTCTGAAAAGCTCTAAATCGCCCCAAATAAAAAATCGTGTATGCGTAAAAAATACTTCTCTTACCTGAATATTATCAAAAATGTACATGTAACAAAACATTAAACACAATGACACACCTATGACCACGATGCCAGACTTGGGACAGGCACATGAGACATGTGGTGGGGTTTACCTAATTTAGTGGTTGCCCAACCCTCCCCAAACGAGTAGTCAAAGAAAAAAATCAACGAAAACAAAAGCAGCAACCGACGGTTCATAAAATTAAACAGAAAGTAACCAAATCCGACTATAGAGTATCTTTAATTGAAATAAATATTCTGAACACAAATAGATGCAAAAAGAAGATAGTTCTCTAATGAATGCTAGAAATCACCGAAAGCAAGCTCCGGGTGACATCCCTGATGATGTAACATTATGTCTCTAAACACGAGATGACAACAAAGACAGAATGTCTGACGATTTAATACTGTGTTGTCAATTCACAAGAAGAAAGGCAATATATTTGTGTAATGATGCGATCAGTTTATTAATATTTTTACAAAACTAGTTTTAATGTCTTGACTACAACGTAGAACTTGTAATAATTGTGGATAAGTTTGTTAAAAGGAACAGTGCGAATCAAGGGATCGCTTTTAAAATTTGTAAGCTTTATATGTAAAGCTTCCATAGAACGTAGGATGTGATATCCATTGTCATATCAAAACTCTACATTTGCAGATGATGTATTTTTGTATTAAATCTTTGTATAAAATTTTGTAAAAGTCTTGAGAAGCTTGTGATATCTGTATCAATGCTGAAATAGTTTACCACAAAGATGTAGATTGCGATCATTAAAGTCAGAAACTAATTTTGCAAACTCGGGCAAATCGAGCTAGTTGTAAAATGTAAACCCCAAACGAAGGAGCTAAAGGTATGTCCCCATCAAGAACGGAAAGTTAAATTTAGGAAAAGAAAAAATTAGATCTAGATTATTTAAAGCTAAAACATTATCCAAATATCTAAAATTATTATTATACTTGTCATCCAAATATCTAAAATTATTATTATACTTGTCATCCAAATATCTAAAAGTATTATTAAACTTGCCTACTAAATCCTGTGTTGAAGGGTCTTTTTTTAATTTTGATGTCCAATGAGAGAAACTCATGTTGTGCCCATTGGAAAACGAACTATCTGTCCATAGGTATTATCAAGAAGAAATTCGACTGCCGCTATCATGTCAGATGATGTCGAACAAGTATATCTGTTATAAGATTTTTCGATAAAAAGGAACCATTCTTATTGCAGTATATAAAAGAACAATTAGACTCTTTGAATGATATGAAAACTTTTCCTTAATAAGATTGTGTGGTAAAGTGGTGTAAAGTGTCTATTATAGAAAATGGAACTTGGACAGACTTTAGTTTGTCTAAGACATCTAGGGAATTTTTACACTCCAAAAGTAGTTGATAGATGAATTTCGTAACATTTATTACAGAAGTTAACAATGAGATTTTTAATAGTAGTCCGGGTACTAGTTAATAGAATAAAGACATAAGTAGTAGTGCATTTAATAGAAGCAGAAATGAACCGAGAATTATATGTAGTTTTATGAAGTTTAGGGAAGCCAGTACAATGTACAAACTTACATACCGTCAGATGCAGCCTTTAACTGGGTAGTAACATTTAGATATTCATTAACAATCTGTTGTTCTGTCAAGATTGTAGCTTGGGAATTGTTCGAACTATGAAAATCATTGCGGAGGACCTCTATATAATACTTTCGACAGACAACTACAATATTATTGGCTGCTTTTTCTGCAGGAACAAACACATACGTTTAAGTTCTTTAATTCCACGTTTTATTCTGAAAACAGCATGGGATCTAGCATTTGTATCTTTATAACTCGTTCCTTAATGTTTAAAAATACGAATATCTACTATTTCAATTATTTTATTTGTGTATTTGTCAAGGCCTTTCTAACAGGATCTATCAGAAATTTCTTTTTTGATATATTGTTTGCAAAATGCGTGTAAAGATTTTTAGATAACTTCATTATATTCGGTCCAATTGATTTTCGCTGCAGTGCGATATCAATGTCCCTTTTTCAAAGTAGGTAATGTCTCATATCTCTAAAACGCGATAATTGAATATTTCCCTTCAAAATTCATTATACAGACAAAATACAGCAATAGAGACTATTACTTTATGAATCTGACATTCCAAACGTAGTGCTTTCTCAAATGAAAATCTATTAAGTTATAAATAGGGAAGCGGCAAACATATTTCAGGTGTTCCATGACAATGACAACCATTAATTTTGAAAACTTGTAAAATTGCATGTACATCTAGGATAACCATCCTACAAAATGTCATTGATTTTATATCATTGGTTTCCGAAGAGACGTCTAGACAAGATCGATAAGCGGATAAGATTAAGAACGGAAAAGATTTTGCAAGACCGTAACTGTTGTCTGGTAGAAAATAACTGAGTGTTGTTAGTGATTCTATAAGCAGCATCTTCCAAATGTAACTTAAGCGAAATATTTCAGTGAAGTTTTATGAAAAATTGTGGAATACAATATGAAAAAGAATGGATATGGATTCCCTGGGTATCGTATAAAAGCCAATTTTCATAAATCATTTAGGCTGAAAAAATAAAGGTTATATTTCCGACTTCCTACTATATTTCAAACTTTTAAACAACCACGTTAATTTCTATAAAATCAAGTAGTTAGTTTTTATAAAGCATTATCAGGTAGAAATAGAAGTAGCAGTTTCGACATAGTCATTTTCGGCAAATACTGGTATTTCATTTTCAAATATCTGAACTCATCATCAAATGCATTAATCATGTACTTTTCAAGGAAACTTTATGGAATTCGGTAAGCCCGGCTCTCTGTCAAATTTTTCACTGTGTTTATTTACAGTATTTTCGTTCATTTTACAAAAATATTTGCGGAACCTGGAATCTAGCCTGCTAACCTTGTTGTCAATATAAAATAAAATAAAATGAGATTGCTCATCAATAACTGAGGGGGTGGAGCCATCAATTGGGTGTGGAATCGGGATGTACATGAACTGATATAGACACAACTCCATACCAAATATCAAGTGGCTAGGTCTACCGGTTGGGGCTGTAGAAACTGTGAGAACACTAAATGTGATTACTCATGTATGCCTAAGGGGGCGGAGCCATCGGTTGAGTGTGAAATCGGGGTGTAAATATACCGATATAGACGCAACTGCATACCCAATATGTTGTGGCTAAGACTACTGGTTGGAGCTGTAGAAACTGTGTGCGAAAACTTATTGTAAGTCTAATGCATTACTGAGGTGGGTCATCAATTATTTGTGGAATCTAGATGTACTGGTATAGACGTAACTCCAAACCAAATACAAATGTATCTATTGGATACGACTAATTGTTGGGGCTGTAGGAATTGTGTGCGAAAAAGTTAAAGTGATTACTCATGCATAACTAAGGGAGAGGGTTATCAATTAGTTTTTGATTTGTGCTGTATCTTTTTTTCGTGCAACTGTATAATAAATTATATGGAACTACAACGTAGAAAAGCATCATAATTTCCAGTAATTCATGATTGTTGACGCCGTCTACGCCGTAAACTGAAAGGCGAGACAAGCAATTGGTCTATGGGAGGCTTAGATTTAATCACAATTCTCAGTTTTTAAATTAAAAAGGTTTAATATTAATTTCATTTGTTTTATTTCAGTAAAATGATGTCTGTAGATGTAAGGTATAACTCTACATTATACGTATAGGTATGCAATATCGAAGGCGAATAGTGTATTCTCATATATATATATATATATGTAAAATAAACTACGACATAGTTGAAGCAAACCATGACAATATGAAAAACCTTTCGATACACCATGACAAATTTTAAATAACGTACGTATTGTGTTTTTGACGGTTGATAATAATGAAATAGATAATATTTGTCATAAGAAAGTGAAGTATATGTACATGGTAATGTTAAACCATTCAGAAATGTATTTTTTAGAGTGTGTAAACAAAACTTACTGATATAAACCAGGACTCACTGAACCAAACTATGACAGAATCGCTGAACTAAACGTTCGTCGATATGACAACGTTGCCAACTGTGTTCTTAAGGAGGGTTTTAACCTGTCGGTCTTTGAGGTCTCCAGTAAAAACATGACCAACAGGTTCATATTTTTATTTCGAACTATAATATAAGACAGTCACACGAACCAGGATAGTTGTTCTTAATTTGTAAATCTTTAGTGACATCAGTATCGTTGAACATTATACCTGTTGGGTTTTTGTACATGTAAGAGAGGATAGAAGATTCGAAATTCTTATAATAAGTTAGGATATGTTTTGTGACTTTAGGATGTCTACATATACTGGTAAGATCAATAAGGTCAATTCATTTGTTAATATAATGTATTTTTAGAAATTGTTTTTGATGATTTTTGAGTTTGCCAATTTTGGGAAACAATTTATGTGGGCAGTATGCAGAGTGATGAGTGCTGCGTCATAGAAAAGACTTCAATACGATATCGTGTCACACTTTCCAAATTGAATACAGTTTTGTAGCTGTAATAGATCCTAATTTACAAAGTAGATGATGCCTTCCACAATTTCTGGAAATAGATATTAAACTTCGAAATGACACTTATTTACGAAGATGTTAACGCTTGTTTAGACTATCTCCAATGCATTGACTGTCGAAGTACGAAACATAGTATCTTTACCCATGATATTATAATTTAGACCGAAAGGATATGCTGTTTGTAATTTTCTAATCCAAGCTTGTTCACGTTTTTTGAAGCTCTTTCTCTTGTTGGTTGTGAAATTGCCCCTGTAGTTTCGACACCATTTCTAAAGGTTGAATTTTAATACTTTTGATGACGTGTTTCTGTTTGGTGGGATGTTGATATACTTTTGAATTTTTTGCTCCTGTAAAAACTATAAAGAAGTTTTTGATTCCTTTTAAATAATGACTGACGTGTTTCCTACATATACAAGGCAACATGGATCTGTTCAAGTGATCAAAGATATAGTTCTTCATGTAATGTTAGAATCGACATGTAATATAAGAATCAAAGATCAATGAAAATGTTAACCCGTTTACCGTATATTGAACTTTAAAGGGAATGCTTAAAAAAACGATGGATATAAATGCATTTTGTAGTAATATGGATTTGATATCGATTCTGAAAACTGATATTAATTCTGAGATACATTAGAATATACCGTTCCCGCCACAATATGACTGAAATACTGCTGACGTGGCGTTAAACACCAATCAGTCAATCAACAAAATGCCGTTCATCATTTCTTTTGATTAAAACATCTACACAGAGATTAAATAAAAACTCATTAACTGTGTTTGGATTATGAACTAGATCTAGATGACAGAAACGTTTCAGTGTGTATTTCGAAATTGGTATATCTTGTTTTCTCTTGTTTTTGTCTGCGTACTATGTATCGACTCCAAAAGTTAAACCTTGTGCAGTTGTTTTTTTAAGTATTTAATTTTTTTATCGTTTTGTAAAACCATTAGCTCCCCTTAGAACCGAAGTGGTTTTCAGGGCTTGACCCTCAAAGATGACCCAGCGCGATAGGTGGCGGTTAGGGGAATGCCACAATCCATGCACGAAAAAGATACCTTTTGTTGATTTCGAAAAAGATCAGGTTAATGACGCTACAAAATAGTAAATTTTTCGGACCATCCCTCCCATTTTCCAGTGGTTGTCAAAAGCCGTTGCCCTGTTGAACCGCAATCCATTCCCACTTTCTCTAATTTTGATTATTGTTGAACTTGTTCTCGTCCTTATTATGCATGAAGTATTTGCAACTGGTCGTTAAGCAACCAACAACCAATCAATCAATCAATCAAACAATTGTCCGGGGTAAAGGGGAGGGTTGAATTCTCAAAACCATGTTGAACCACATAATTTATATGCCTGTCCTAGGCTAGGAACCTGTAATGCAGGTGATGTCGGTGTTTTTATAAGTGTTTCTTGTTTTACGTTGTCTCCTTGTTGTTACATTTTAGAGGGGTTTACAGCTTGCCTTAGGGGTTGGATATGTGTCCTTACGGCCACCTGCAGATGCTTGTAATTTATAGGTTTTAAATGACTGTCAGCTCCCGGAATAAATGTGAATTGGAAATTTGTTTCTTATTTTGAATAGTTTTTACTGCGTTTAACGGCCAAGAGGATTTCTTATTGAAATGTTTATTCTATCATAATTGCAGTTTTGTAATAAAAATGTTTGGATCGAAAGTTGCGGGTATAATGGTAACTAAAATGGACATAATTGGCTATTTTTATAAAAGATTTGATTTTTGTTAAAAGCAACAAACAAAATTACAAGAATGTTTTACGGAAAAAACATAATCGTTGTTTTACAGCCAAATTTGAACGAAAATACATTTTTAAGATAATTCATTATTTTGTTTTTGCATTACCTGCGGACTAAAGGATTTTGATACAATTTATCCCTATAATGCCACGGATATATACGATATTCATTAATGTGCATGTCCGTGCCGCCTAAACACAGTAGTGTTGGAAAACTTGAAAAAATGTGTTTTTTTTTGTGTGTGGGAAATTTTACAGTATGAGTAAATTACAAACATGCTACAATGGGGTAGGACATATCTATAATTTTTAACATCGCATTCCCACTTAGCATGATTGAAAAATAGTAAATTCTGGTGTAATTTCTCTCTTAAATATGCAAAGAAGAGGCATACCTTTGTGTTTTCTCTTAAAAAATAAATATGAACTCCGTTTATCCGAATATTTTATGTTCTTGTTGTAAACATAGACATATTTAATTTATTCCCATTTTTCTTGAAACTTCTTAAAGGGAGATAACAAATAAGTATAACAAAGAATACACTATGATCTGGAACATTTTGATTGGTACCGCATAAACAATACCGGTTACCCCCCATTTTAAATTTTTTTCCTGAAAGCATAATATAAAAGCTATCATTAAAATTTTTATTTCAAAGTTAATTTGCTGGTTTTCTCTCTATCTGCTGTATTTTCCCTATATAAGCTATGTAAAATAAGCTGTTTTTTTTTGTACCAACAGAAACTCAGAAACAAGGGTGGTGACATATATATTTGTTTTTATTTATTGAAAAACCTTGATACAGAGTACAATTAGACAGAGTATAAAAATAATGATATTCCTGAAAATTGGTAAACATCAAAGACCAACTATTGCAACATGCCAATGTGTGACACAATTCGGCGGTGTTCGGACATAAAAATGTTCAACATATAATAGTTCTCAGTTTATTTGAATTTTTATAGTAATTTTTTTAGGCTAGTAGAGAATTTGTATATACAACCCGCGCAACCAACGGACGCCCCTTCAGCAGGGGTTCTCTCTGTCGGGGTATAGAAATAGGCCGTTTAGTTTTTTCCGCCTGCTGAAGGGGCGTCCGTTGGTTGCGTGGGATGTATAAATACTCTACCACTCGGAGAGTAGCCGAAGTTGAGAAATTGGTTCCTCGGCTTATCCGCCAGGAGGTAGAACCTCTCCTAAAGGTGGCATCCGTTATTTGAGTGGGATGTATAAATTATCAACTCATCTCGGACATGCACCATGGAAAATGCCACGCTCTCAGCAGGTTAAAGATCCCTTTACAACAAACTGGACACAGTCATATGACTTGATCAATTATCTTCTTTACCCCATTAACACCGAAATTCTAGTAATTTTGTTGAATTTTTCATGAGATATAATTTGGAAAAAAATTCTAAATTGGATGAAATAAAAATAAATTCTATATCATTCGAAATTGAATGTTTTGAACTTTTACCACTTTGACGCCTTTTCCCTCGAAAACGGTAAGGAAGAAATGAAATCGTTACATCATCTAATGAGAGTTAACAGTAAGACAAATTAATTCGACACAATTCTGCCCCTTTGGTATCTTCGAATTCCTTTTTCTAATCTTCTGCACACTGTCTTTTTTACCCTTAGACCTCTTTTATATACAAATAGGTAGTTGTTAAAAAATTGCTTGGAGTTCATTTTTTATGTTCATAAAGTATAATGTGAAAAAAACCCTTCAAAATCAGAGGGAAAATATTTGTAAAATATCTGAAGATTTAAATTTATCTTTCAGAAAACCGGGAATCTGTATAATATTGTCATTACAAAATTTTTCAAATCATACGAAATTGATTTTTTCGCCCACTTTGATCCTCTCTATCAGGAGAACAGTAAAAGATAGAGAAATCCGTTGACATGCCACTGAGAAAATCGAAAAAAATCAAAATGAATTAAAATGAAAAAAAATTCACACCTGCAAAATTGCTTTTTGGAAGCTTGACCTCTTTCACAGAAATAATCGGTAAATGCAAAAAATGATTGTGTTAGCTTTGTTGCTATTTGCATGAGAAATCATTGGTCAAAACATCGAAATCAGATGAGATATAAGAAAGTTTCAAAAACTGACATTACCATTTTTCAATATAAAAATAGGAGATGTGGCATGATTGTCCATGAGACAGCCACCCACCAAATGACAGTAGAATATAAACTTCT
>JARWCS010329614.1:0-12251 GCA_034783895.1 Geukensia demissa | reverse complement strand
AGGTGATAGGATACAGTGATCTGTACAGGTAAGTTTAAATCAACTACCTAGACCACTCGGCCACCCAGGCCCCGACCATGAATGAAAGCTTTTACATGTATAAAAAGAATAGCATATGAAGAAGTTCTTAAATGACATATAATAACACTTTTGTTGATGAGGCAATCTTGATCTTGCTGTTACCATGGTAACATATAGGATTCTGGCTCATTGCTGACAGCAACATTCAAGACAAATAACAAAAATAACAATGTTGTTCACATGCTGTAGGTGTTCCTTGTATTATATGATTCTCATGTACATCAACATCATGTTCTCTTTTAATAGAAATAATACAAGGTCTTCAAATCATCCCGCTAAACTAAAACTTATTTCTAATCAAGGTTTAACTATGGCCATTCCAGATTTGGTCAAAAGACTATTGTTACATATCTGTGTCAGATAATAATTTCCAAGAACGAATCATTTCAATGTTTCACTTTTAAAAACATAGACAAAATTTGTCCATGGGTCATGGATTCCCCTGCTCCGGCAAACAGGAAGTAGACATATGATGGTCTGAAAAGGGAAGACATGGTGCAACTCACCCTGATAATGGTTTAGACCCAATATTGAATCAATCCAAACATACACAAGCTGAGAAATCTTTGACAAAAATTGATGTGTTGATGTACAGACATACAGACATACTGACAGGGATTAAACTTAATGCCCCTGTTGTCTTAAGTCAGGGGTATAAATTTAATGTGTTCTAACCTGTTCTCTGTATTGATTAATGTCTTCAAAGGACTTTGTATTATTTACAGCGAATACACATAGAAATCCCTCTCCTGTTCTCATGTACTGATCTCTCATAGCGCTATAAAAATATAAAAATAAAATAGAATTATCTCACAGAAAACTCTCTCCTGTCCGTATATACCTATCTCTTTTCAAGCTGAAAAAAACACAAATGAGTTTTTTCCCCTAAAACCCTAAATATTACGCAGAAAACCCTCAACTGTCCTTTACTGATTTACTGTAAAAAAACCCAAATTTATATATACATGTACATGTAGTGTTATCTCCCCTACACAACGAACATAGTACCCTTGTAAATAAACAAACTACAGGGTTACCTTTCCTACACAACACAACAAAATATATCGATATTCCTCCTTTCC
This sequence comes from Geukensia demissa, assembly GCA_034783895.1. Classification (NCBI taxonomy): domain Eukaryota; kingdom Metazoa; phylum Mollusca; class Bivalvia; order Mytilida; family Mytilidae; genus Geukensia; species Geukensia demissa. The sequence goes on along the minus strand of JARWCS010329614.1, from coordinate 11,088 downwards.
TACCTTAAAGTGCCATATAGTGTATCTTTTTGGAAAAATAAGAATATTTCAATTTAACAAAGTACCGTAGCTCTGCTAGTTGTGGCCTGTTCTGATAGATGTGTATTTATCTGTAAACTCTATTTTTTGATACAGAACTAGACCATTTTTCGCCTCAAAAGATCTATCAAAACTAAATGATTAATTCAACAACTTATTTTGTCTGATCTTGGAAGTTATAACAACCATATAACCACCGGTTTCTTGCACATATCAGGTACACAATGGTGGACACAAAAATGTCTCCCCTGTATAAACCACATTAACCCTTAATATACTGTAAATTCAGAAATTATTGAGTGCATTTATAATTGCAATTTGTTAATTTTAAGCGATAATGCAAGTTTTATTATTGGGACTTCTAAAAACCAGCAGTGGAATACTACTGAAAAATCAGAAGTGTGAGTTTTCATTATTGTGATTCTAACCCTGTCACAATTTTCGCAATAATAAAAACATCACAATATTTTCTGAATTTACAGTAAATAGTATGTCATACCATCAGTACCTTTAATGACTGGTGTGCTTCACAAACTAAACTTCTATGTAAGTTTAAATTTAAAAGCATTCTATCAAATGTTCATAGTATTTTATATTTTGCCAGAACACCATACAGACAGTGGACCAATGTTACTAGTAAATTTACAAATAATTTTATTTTGAATTACTAATTTTTATTCTGCTGAACTGCCAAAAATAACATTATAAGAATTGAATGCTTATTGTTTGTAGTTTAATAGACAGGGTTGTTAACAGGTTAACTGAGTGCAAATTTTTAGTAAGAAGGGCTTCTCAGCTGTTTACAAAATGAGCTCTGTTCAAACCTTTAACATGACAATAAAACTTACAAAATATTATGGAAATAATTCTTAGGGAAAACATTGTTTTAATCAAATCATTTTCTGACTGAACATTTTGCCTTACTACATGTATAACTGAAAAGTTTAATTTCCACGGATTTCTACAATACACAGGGTTTGGTTTTGACAAGTTATTTAATAAGGTTCTAATTTGAACATTAATAACAACATTGTTTGATTAATTCAAATATTTGATACCCAATATTTCCAAGAAAATGCAATAAACGTGGACAGTTATATATGGTTTTACACCAATATTGACACAAGTTGCAGGATATGAGAAATTGATATTTCTCATTTCTCATCCAATTTTCGTGGGATATTTCTTTTGATTCATCTCAACGAGAGCTTTCAGTAGATGTTAACAGATTATCTTTATCTCTTACCCTTTTCCAAGCTAAAAGAAGTGATATGGGAATTTTTATTTTTCATCTGATTTTGATTGGTGTTTTTCCATATCATAGACAATGCAACAGAACTAACACCAGTTTAAAGGATAATGGAGGTCATAATGACCACTGACTATGTCATATTACTGTGTCCACAATACCAAAATATTCATTTGTTAACCTTTCATGTGTCAACATGTTGCAGTCATATCATGCTGTGCCTGCCATGCACCTCAGTTTAACTAAAAGAGCAGGGAATTTTTGAAAAAAAAATATGGATGTTTTCACTCAAAAATGTAATTTAATACAAATAAGTTTTTAATATGGATAAATGGCAGACCAAAAGTGATTGAAATAAATAGCTTACATGAACCAAGATCCCCATTAGTTTATAACAATTATAAAAGATTCTGATGTACATTTAGACAGGTAATAATACTTGACATTATTTTGTAGATTTTTATCTGATATGTTTTCATTTGTATATCTTATCCACTTTTTAAGCTATCCCTGATCTATAAGGAAATACATAAATGAAACTATTTCTATTCACATGTTTTTTAAGTGTCACATTACCACATTACTTCTTAAATTTGAATGAAAAGTGTGCTGCATCACAAGCTCAGTAACATAACAGTAACCTTAAATACATGTATACTCTAAAACATTGAGCTCCCCTCCAAAAAAACCCCAAAAATGAAGTGCTTCACAAGTTCAGCATGTTACACTGTACAACTACTGTAGAATTGAGTTGAACAAATGTTCACGATGGTAATTGTTGACAAACAGCAATAGGATGTACACATGAAATAGCATTTTCAGCCATTTTTGTCCTTTTCATCTTGAAAATAGTAAGAAATATAGAAAGTACATTGAAAACAGGTTTGTGGTAAGAGGTATAATTCTATGGCGTTTTTTTTTAAATACCAGTATGTACTTTTATGGCTTTGCATACACTACGCACAGAGAGTATTGATTCTCATACTCCCAGATTGCTATGAAAACTCCAGGTGACACCGCGTGACACTCTCTTTTCTGGGTGAATTTTGGGAGGAAACTGGGAGTATGCCTCTCCCAACACCGTGTACTTAATCCCCTTGATGTGCCGCCAGCTGGACTGTGCCCCGGCGAGCCGCGGTGTCAGGATTAACCTATTGTCTTCTGCAATACACACGTTTATTTCAATGTTTTTAACTCCCGGTATAAATGTGCTTTTGCAGTCATTGGTCACAAGTAAATATTGTTTCCAAGCAAAATACGCAGTTATTATAGAAAAGTTCATAAATAATTAGTTTCTGCTGTTAAATATACTGAATATGGAATGTTTAATCACTTTGCTAATTAAGATAGTTAATTTCACCATCGGGTTATACATCTATGATTTCACGTAATTTAATGTCCTTCGGATGTATTTAGTAAACCTTCGTATTCTCTTTGACTTTACCGATCTTTTATCCGCTGTTTTGCACACGTCACATGCTATTACATTTGTAACAATTCAAAAATTACGTAATTCAGCTGTAATACACCTATTTATAATCTTTTACCGCCAAAAAAACAGGTGTTTTTGCACACGACCTTTGATGATACGAGTGCGTTGTTTGTTGCTGATTAATATTAACTGTTCTATCGGACATTGCGTGTGTGCACTTCGACAACACATTTCTCATTTCAGGAAAGTCGTCATGTAAATATATTTATGACATATATGTGTGTGGTCTGTAAATAAGACGCAAGAAATTATTTATTTTATAAATAAAGTTTAAGGTTATGATTGTTGTCAGTTGCTCGGGGATGGATCGTGGAGAGGGGGTAGCATACGTTTTTAAATATAATTAAAATAGATTACGGGATTTCCGGCAAATTGTGATTTGGATTACCTTCTCCCAGGTCGAAAATGTTATGTACATGTATCCCACCACTATGGACCCGTCACTGTTTATTAATACCCCCAACAGTTGAAACCATGTGGAGACATAATTTGTAGGATTCGCCGATGCTTGGTGAATTCCTTCCGATTTTAACTTAATCTAATAGAAACAACTTTTAAGACAAACTACGGCTACAGAACCCGGGGTGTGTCCAATACAAATTTGACAACTGTGAAAAATAAAATGATTTTAAATTTTAATATGTATATACACATTGTTAATGGATTTTAAGCTGACAGTGCACAAGTCTGTCGTGGGATATATTCAATCCACTTTATTCAATTACATGTTCTAATCTAGATAAATGAACGGTTAACTTAAACTTCTTGGTGGTTCCATAATTAAACAATTTCCTCTTGAATTTACGTTTGTCATTTGTTTAACACTTGTAATTACAAATATATTTTTATAAAATAATAAATATGTAAACAATATCAAAGTTAAGTGACGGCATTAATCTTTACATTACATCCGACGAACTCCAGTTCCAAATAAATTTTATGGATGATTTAAAAGATTCCTAAAGAATTGACCCTTTTCAGTGTCTTATTTTCGTTACTAAATAAACTAAATAAATGAGACAAAATCATGAAAAATGTCTTGTTGAATATTTTTTTTAAAACATCAGCTAGTTGACAGGCGAGAATCGATATTTACAAAAAAAAAATTGTAACGATCATCAATCATTTTCCTGAAATAATTTACAATATCCTTCCGAATTCTCGTTCTACATAAATCAAAAATATACATATTGTTTAGAGAAATATATAAATATCGAAATTTTAACAGATGCCATTCGAATGTTTTCATAGCACTTAACTCATTCATGCCGACGAAGGCATAAATGTTAACTTATAATTCATCATGTCTAAATAATTATTGGAAACCAGCAGATTTGAATAATTAAAATTAGAGGCATATTTCACACAGCCAATTGGAATTTCAAAGAACACCTTTCCCTCTTCACAGTATCATTTTTATTTTTATCAATTAAACACAATTTAATAATAAACATATATGGATGACATCGATCTTCCGTTTTACCTGAAAATGATTTCATGCTTTGTTCAGTCAATACACCTGTTATAGCCGTTACGCACGTACGATTTCTATTTCATTCTCAATAAACAACCGTTAATCCTTTACACACGTACACCGCGAATGTGGGAGAAAATTGTGAGTGATTTAGGAGTCTGACACCGATCTGGCCCGCAAAACACCGGTTTTCTCTGAGGTCGGTGGTCGGAGTTTGAGAATCCAAACTCTCTGTGCGTACTGTAGCTATGCTGTTGCTGTAGTTTTTGTCAATAACTTTGGAAAAGAAAAGAAAATTTTTTTGAAATACGCTTTTCCATAGGGAAGTCAGTACATTTGAAAAAACTTAAATATTCAAATTAAATATAGATTTACTGTTGTAATTAAAACAGAAGTAGGTATGTTTTTACTGCAACATTTTTTGTGAATTGGCCTCTTAATCAATAATTAGGTGGCAATTATCGGTGAGTGCCTTCAGGAATATCAATAAAATTGCTGAACTTTACAACCTTAATTAAACTCAGTTTCTTTAAAATAACCTAATAAAATGTATATCAAGTTTTAGACATTGTTATGATCTTTAACATGATGATTAATTACAAAAATAGGTTTGGAAAATAGAGGCATTTAATCAAAGAAGAAACTAAGGTCCCATTTAGGAAAATGAATAGTTTGAAATACAACAGAAAAAGTGCAATGTTTTCCTTGCTTTTAATGAAAAATAAAATATTTAAATTTTATTAAAAAACATAACAATGCACTTGCTGGAATTTTCTCTTTTTAATGATATAAATTTTGAATATGACATATTTAAAGCTTAATGTCCAACTCATCCATAGTTCACATACCAAAAATTTCAAATCTTGCCATAATTTACACAAAAAGCGAAATATTATCCTACTTTCATAATAAAAAATATTGATTAAAAGTCAGTATTTCAGAATTAAATTTATACCAAGGCATTCCTCAAACATTCTTCTTTACAAACAAATAAATTTCATATATGTTCTGTTATTAATTTTCTCCAACTTCTGCACAAGTTGACTATGTTTCAACAAAGAAATCACTAAAAAATCAAGTCGTGTACAGGTAATATTGACCTGAGATACTAATCTCATGACTTTTGATCCCAGATTTACTCATTCCATTGCAAACTCATGCATAGACTAAGACATTAACCATTTTAAACTTCTTCCATGTTAAACTTGTTGCAATGTTATATTGTCACCTAAACAATGAGGCTGGCTAGTTTAGAGAAGTTTCACTGTTTTATTAAAAATAAATGCTGCATTTGTAAACACAAATTACAATTATCATAAAAGGCACATTTATCATGTTTATTGCATGATCTATTTTTAAATGTTGTTGCTTCAATAATAATCCTATCAAAATCTTATTCATTTCAGAATTCCAATCTTGTATTGCAAGCAGATAGGTCATTGATTGACAGAAGAGCCCGTGATGAATCAACAGGTGAAGTTGTCTCCCTTTCAGGAAAACTTATTGGTACCAGAATGGGTGATAAAGCACAAAGGACCAAACCCCCACAGATGGAAGAAAGAAAAGTCAAGTGAGTACCCTTATTATCACAAGAACATGCAGATAAATATACCTGATAATTAATAAAAAAGTGAAAAATAAATAAATTTTGACAGATATTCAATAATGTGTCTTTAGCAATTTCTTATTTGGTATCAAGGAACACCTAATTTGAATGATCTGCAAGAGTTTAGCCCCTTTCAGCAGGTGCTATAGCATGGGAATTTCTTCTAGACAATTGCTTAATATTTATTAATACTTGATTATGCATGTCTGGATAATTTGTGATAGAAAAAAATCTTAATATTTAGTTATATAAAAGCATTCTTTTATCAATTCATATAAATTGTTACAACATAGACTGTAAAAGTACAACATATCTAATATTTTAACAGACGAAGAAAAAGAGATGAAGCTCAGCATGACATGTTGAAAATGAAAGGAACAACACTGCTTTCAGAAGGCATTGATGAAGTGGTGGGTATTCAGTACAGACCTAAGACCCAAGACACCAGACAGACTTATGAAGTTATCTTGAGTTTTCTACAAGCGGCTATTGGTGATCAGGTAAATTATACTAGCAACTTAAAAAGTAGAAAAAATAGTTCCTCAAACTAAAAGTTTTATAATTTGGATGTTTATAACAACATTCAATTTCTTTAGGTTATGATGTAAAAAATAAATTTATGCTCTCTAGGGTCACTGGAGGGTTGGGATCCCACTAAACCAGTTTAACCACAACACATGTCTCACATTCCTGTCCCAAGAATTGTGGTCATAGGCTTGACTTTGAATGAAATGTTTTGTTACCTGTACATTTTTGATAATATTTAGGTAAGAGCGGTATTATTTTACGTTTATGAATTTTTTTTATTTGAGGGAATTTTGAGTTTTTCACAAGATGTGACATTCCACCTTTGTGAAGCACTTGTGGAGACCTCTAGATTAGTAAATTCCCTCTGTTTTTCTCATTTTTGGAATACATTTACCCCTTAACTTTTCATTTTCATACTGAGCTACCATATTTATGGCTTTATCCTGTTTGGTTATTTGTATTATTGAAACATTCTTTCATTAAATAATTTTAATTATTTAAATTATTATCTGTACTAGCAGGTATTTTTCTACTTTCACCTGTCAGTTATGAAATTAATTATGATCATAAAAAGGTTATATAACATAAATAAACCTATTACCTTCTATTCACTGGAGATAGTTAGTACTATCATCATAGGGCTATTTTCTGTCAAGGCAAAAAACTGCAAAACTTAATCACTTGTATTGTCATATATTTTGGGAAAAGTTCTGTTATGTTTCAAGTCAAACTTTTGTCACTTGCAATTGGATGGCTTGAACACAATGAATATCTTTGATCTCTTTTTTTACCATGTACTATTTGCATAATTTTGAAATTTGCTTATTTATACAGTTTTGATTGGTCTTTTGGAAGTCTATTCAACCATTTGATTGTATATAACACTGTAATAATACATTTTTTACTACACTTTTCAGCCCAGAGATGTTTTATGTGGAGCGGCTGATGAAGTATTAATAGTTCTTAAGAATGACAGAATGAAAGATAAAGAAAAGAAGAGAGAAGTAGAATCGTTGTTGGGTGAACTTGCAGAGGAAAGATTTGCGTTACTGGTCAATTTGGGCAAGAAGATAACTGACTGGGGCCAGGAGGAAAAAATGCAAACAGGTACCAGTTTAAATAAATGAATCATTGTTCTGCTTTAGTTCAATATGATATTTTTTACATGTGTTCCACAGGAAGAAGTATTTAATAAATAGTTCTTCCTGTGGAACAGATGTAAACAATATCATATATCACCTTCAGCAGAACATGTTATAAAATTCAATTTATTGGAGCAAAAGTCTAGGAGATATATTTTATGGATTATCCATATATGCATTTGTATACTGTGTTATTGGTTTTATTTTCACTAATTTATCGTCCATTGCTATACTCATGAATTAGTGAAATATATTTATTTTTCCTTTGTGTCAAAATATGTTCCTCTGAATATTGAGAATTTTAGTTTCATGCCTAAATATATTCATAAATGGTAAGCATAAACATGAATCTATGACTTTTCTAATCGTAATGGGATTTTCATGCTTCTCAGCTGGTTATTTATAAATTGACTATCAGTGCACCATGAAGTTAAGCCAACTTTGATTGCCAGTGATACAATTCGTAAGGGGTTTTCACATAATTATAAGATTTATAACTACAAAATCACACTGTAAAAGAATAAGGGGAATAAAGTGTTACATTTTAAGTTGTATTTTGTACAAACCTCATAGTTAAAACATAGTTTCAAAATTCTCGACAGGCTCAAAATAAGGATGTTTAACTCTTTCTATAATACAAAATATGATTATCAAACGCTAACATTGTGAGAGTCTCTATGTAAACAGTTTTTGCACATCTTTCAAAAATATTGGCATCTGCATGTTTGACTGCTGTATTATATGTTTACAACAGGTTTCTTACCATCTTAATTATTTTTAATGTCCATTGAAATTTCTATTTACAGATGACAATATTGACGAAACATACGGTGTTAATGTACAGTTTGAAGAGTCTGAGGATGAGGTATTTTTATAAAAGTTGATCAATCAGGGTTACTACCATATATGGAATGAGGTCATGAAAGGTCAAATGGCCCTAAAACTCTTCATATTTGTCGTGGGAAAAATCTGAGCATGGAAATTAAAGATATTGAAAAACTGAATAAAATCCTAAAGTCTCATCAATTTTCTATGCTCGGATTTTTACCGCAACCAAATGAACTTTTCATACCTTTAACAATAGAATTCAACATTTTTGCAAAATATATGAAATTCTTTTGAAACATTGTTTAAAAAAACCTAATTGACACTTAGAATATGTCAAAAAATTAAAATTGGAACTTTCAAAATTTTTATTTTCGAAGTATATGCAAATTTAGGATGCATTTTCATTTTTGGTCTGTTGATATTTAATCAATTTAAGGGTAGTATTCCTTATCATTCAAAATATGTTTATGGCCTTGGTGGTAGCATACTCCAAGTTCAGGAGGTTATGGGTTCGATTCCATACCCTTATATGCCATTTCCCTTGGCAAGTTGAAAAGACATTTAAATTGACATATGCTTTTCTATGCTTAGCAGGGTCCATAGCAGTGAACTGTAGGTGGATATCCCTGTTAACTGATTTAAAAAATGCATCAGCTTTGTTTACAATGAATAATGAAAATCTTTTAGGAAAAATATTTTATTTTATCAAAAGGGATGATGTTTCCGCAAAATATTTAACACAAAACAATGACATTGAGGATACCATTTGTCACTAGAATATCCATATTAAATTAATAAAAAAGAAAATTAAAAATAGAGACAATAAAATTTTCAAAGCTGGGCAGATTTTTTAGGGTCAGTTGTTAAAGAACAAACAAGCAATAATTTATTTAGGCCTAAAAGTTTGTAGTCATTTTAGAATTGAAATGGAGTCAACAGGGCACTATTTAGGCATCTGCATCATTCTTTGCTACTTTTGGTGTTCATGATTGAACATTTTGAGAATTAAGATTTGTACATCATAACTTGTTGCAAGGTTAATGGTTAATATATACTTTTCCAGGATGATTTTGATGTAGTTGGAGAGATAAAAGAGGAAGACGCAGAAGATGATGATGAAGAAGGTGTCGAGGCTGATGTGGATGGTACACTACATGCTAATGTAAGTTGTAATGTTGTAAATATATTTTTAACTGGACTGGCTCAAATGCCATGGATACTTTGAAACTATTTTTATATCCCTGCAAACAAAGTTTGGGGAGTATATAGGAATTACCCTGTCTATCTGTTCATCTGTCTGTTCAGTGAATTTCAATTTAAGATATATTTTATTGCTATTTTTATTATGGTCTAGATAATGTGATGATTCAATTAATCTTCAGTCCATCTAGAATGGTCAGATAGGGTAGTTTGACATGTGTTTTCATACTTGGATCTCATTTGTCCTAAACAATTTTAAGTTATGCCTTGTATGTTATCCAAATTTCGTCATAGGAGTGTAGAATTCTTTGAGAAAATAGGGGACAGTCTTGGGTGCTGGAGGGCACTTGTGCTTATGCGAGTCTAGGTTTCTGTAGTGAAAATGTAGGTTATTTATAGACAAGACAAGAAAACTTATTTCAACTTAATAGCAATTGTTAGTATTGGTAGAACTATATGGCATGACAGTGATAAAAATAAAATGGCTACAGTTGAAATTGAAGATCTGTATTTAAAAAAAAATCAACACAGGAAACACTGTAATTTTGATGCAAACCAGTATTGCATTAGATTTTTACTAGGATGAAAAATAAATTTGAATGCACTTGGCGATAAAGCAAGGTGAAGTTTTACCTGATTTCATTCCATTTAAAGATCTTCAGTTTAAAACATTTACACATTGCTTTAAATTTCAGTTAAAAAATCGAGGAGGGGAAGAAGGTGGGAAATCAGAATCAGGACTCCACCCCAGGGATATTGATGCTTTCTGGCTTCAGAGAAAACTGAGTAAATGTTACACAGATGATCCAACTATGGCTCAGACAAAAGCTGGAGAAATATTAGATATATTGAAGGTAATATTTGTGTCTTGACACTTCTTTGCAATCAGATTAATAAAATAGAATTGCTTTCTTATGATATTTAACACAAGTTTTTAATGATATGCTCATTAGATTTTTTATTTATTATCATGAAGGAATTATTCTTATCTGTCAAATCATATACATATATTTTTAATTACCACAATTGCACACCAAAAGTAATTTCTATGGTATACATGTAAATAGCCATTTTATGCCAAAATTTACCACACAATTGCACAAATTTGGAATAAAATTTTGTTTTGATTAAAGAGATTCAAGTTAATACCTCTAGAGTTGATGTATATGGTATCTTCAAGATTTTTCTATTTTTGGCATTATCCAACAACTCCCAATGGTTAGAAGAGATAATTTTCTTAAATTTCTTAAATGTTTCCCTACTGAATTAAAGATCCGGGAAAAGTTACAGGATTTTAAGCATGTTTACTGTGGAAATCCTATAGAAAACCATATAACCCGAACTTAACAAATTCAGTAACTATAATGTAACCATTAAATTTGGCATACAAAAATGATGTTTACACTCAAAACAGAGAGAAAATAAAATGAAAAAGAAACCAAAAAAGTATCCATCTTAAGGAGGTTCGGGGGTCTAAATAAAAATCGATAGAATTTTTTTATACTTTGTCAAAAGATAACCTATATTGTG
>JARWCS010329595.1:0-12255 GCA_034783895.1 Geukensia demissa | reverse complement strand
GGGTAGTTGTCTCAGGGACAATCAAACCACTGCAGGACCGTAGCCAGAAATTTACAAGGGGGGAGGGGGGTCGACCAACTTGCGAAGCGACCTTCAAAGCCGGGGCCGGTTTATTTGGTGCAAAATCATGCAATCTAGCCATTTCCTGGTATTGTTTTTGCATTGCAGAAAGTCCTGATTTCTAGACTTTAATAGTTAAACTTCAAACTGACTTACTTAATAGTGCTTATTAGTTTTCAAGGGGGGGGGGGGTCGTCCGAACCCCTCCCCCGGCTACGGGTATGAGTCCACATATCCTGTTTCTATAATGGCATATAACATAACCATTCATGTTTTTAGAACATGTTATAAATCTCATATATATATATATGTCTCAATTATAACCAATCCGACATAAACGTTTTTTAAATGATACTATTTATTGCACTGTAATTCAAACTGAAGTATTTATTGGCATAATAAATGGGTTATATAGAGAATCCTATATTGTTGGCCATGATAATTGTAACTTTTTTACAATCGAGTTAAACATTCAATGTCGAGCCTTGGCGAGAAATTAAAAGGTTTGACTATCAAGATTGTGAAAAATGCTTTTATCAGTGTTTTAACAATGTAAGCCAGACTTTGTTTCTCCAATATTTCAATGGACTTTTGCATGTTGACGTTATCAGTTAAAATGCTGTCCACAAACCCCAATCTGTACAGGGACGTCGTCAAAGTAGCGTTGGAAATCAGTTAACGCTGATTAATATAATCACTTTAAAAAAAAAACCCGATCGTAAAAAAGCCCACAACAACTAGAAAAAGCCAGTTACACCACAACAAAATAAATCGACAAACACAAAAATAACTATACATTTATGACCATGTAGAGTCTAACTTTTCAAGTCGTTATTCTTTAGTTCTAAATTATTCCAAGAACCGCTTAATCAGATGTCTTGTAGGTGGCTCCAAACTATAAGCTTTACAACCATTTGCTTTTTTGTATAAAGGTCTCCTTTTCTATAATGGTCATCTTGGTTAAAATTGCCCAATAACTGTGTCTGGGGATTTGATAGTTTACTTTGGTTAATTAACATCGATGACATGTGAAAATCGTCATAGCAGTTGAACACCATCGTGAGACAATCATGTCTTATAGAAACAGCTGATGTCTTCAAGGCGGGTATATAGACACTTTTGCTGCTTTAGACCACGGATACTTCGCAGGAATAAGACACAATAAATTCCCTTTCACTACTGCTAACCCTTGAGGACAAATAAAAATACAGACCTTTATAGGAATTCTTTTATACTAACTGCTAAGCCTTAAAAACAAATTATAATACAGCCATTTATAGGAATTCCCTTATACTAACTGCTAACCCTTAAAGACAAATAAAAAAAACAGACCTTTACAGGAATTCCCTTATACTAACTGCTAACCCTTAAAAACAAATTATAATACAGCCATTTATAGGAATTCCCTTATACTAACTGCTAACCCTTAAAAACAAATCATAATACAGCCATTTATAGGAATTGCTAACCCTTAAAGACAAATAATAATACAGACCTTTACAGGATTACACTGTCACTTCTCTGGGTCAGTATGTTAAAGACAATAGTCTTTAAATTGAAACGAACAATTAACATTTCACGCACAGTTAACAGAAATACAACAAGTTGATTTAGTGTTCAAACCAGGTAGTTAAAAATAAATACAAGTTTTTTAAAGACGAATATTTATATACTTACTGTTGCGTAACTCTAAATATCGAAAAGAAAAGTAATGGGGATACAAACAATGACCACTGCCGCATGGACCCGTCACCAGAGGTTTCAATAAACCCCAATCAATGGAATGTCTTGTTATCGTTCCTATAAAGAACCTCATTGGTGTGTTTTCTTGACACCATAGTACAACATTCGGTAAACATTGTATTCGGTTTAGATTAAACCCGATTATACAAGTATGCTATTCCCGTAAGTGGAAAGCATTGTAGACGGACGCAAAGTGATGGCATGCATCAGGTTAGCTAAGACCGATATGAATCAAGCAACCATACCAAAAACAGGGGTGAATGTAGTTCTACTTTCAGGATTGCCCGGTTGCTAGTAAAAAATCAAAAGAAATCAGAACTTGTGTCACCGGACTACTGTATACAGAACTTTTAATCAATTTGAGAACACACCTAAACTTATCACAATATCACCGGACTGTGCAGATCTCTTAACCTAATATCGTTGGAATAAACCAAACTTTAAATATCAGAACATACCTAGGATTTAACCTCGCCAGAATATACAGACCTTAAAATATCAGATCCAGAACTCAGGCACCGATCATTTGATTTTCAATGGGTCTGAGATTTGTGTCTCGACCAGGTTATTATTATTATATTTTCGCCCACGAAGTGGGCAAGAAATATTTTTCAAATACAATTTACACAAGGCAGTTTTGTCAGCCAAATGATTTTTTAAAGGGGTAGATTTTTTTTCAATATCCAACTCGACCAGATATTAGGACAGGAATTTGAAAAAATCCCTGTCAATCCCACCCTCCACAAAATCACAAAAGGCTTGCGCCTTAACCAATTATGGCTGGAATATACAGAACATTCTCTGAACTTAACCCAATATCGCCAAATAAACGACTTAAGATAATAGACCATGCCCAGAGTATAAACAAAAATCACTGGACTATGCAGAGAACATGCCCAGAACTAACCTAACAACAAATGTCTGGAAATCTCATCAAAATTGATAATAAATACTTAAGTCAAAACACAATTTCAGTAAAGAGAGTTTAATAAAAATCACAGTTTATGCAAGGAAAACAAAAAAATGTCCAAAACTGACAATAAATTCTTATGGAACTTAAAAAAACTAACAGTAAATTCTTGGGGAACTGTAAAAACTGACAGCAGATGCTCAGGGAACTTGTCCACAGCTGACAGTAAATGCTTAAGGAACTTGTACATAGCTGACAGTAAATCCTTAAGGGAACTTGTCCAAAACTGGCAATATGTTCTTAGGAAACTTGTCCAAAAATAACAGTAATGACTTAGGGAACTGCACAAAATTAACAACTAGTGATAAGGGAACTGTCAAAAAATGACAGTAAATATTAAAATATATCTAAAAAATTATAGTTAGGGCTCAGGGATCTGTTTAAAATCTGACAATAGAGGCCCAGGGAACTTGTCAAAAACTGATAGTAGATGGTTGGGACACATGTTGAAAACCAACAGTAAATGCTAAAGGAAATGATCCAAAATTGACTTCAAATATGTAGGGATCTTTCCAAAATTGACAGTAAATGCTTAGGAAACTTGTACAACTCCGACAGTAAATGCTTAAAGAAACTTATACAAAACCGCCAGTAAATGCTTAAGGGATCTTATCCAAAACTGACAGAAAAGGCTTATGGAACTGTCCAGTACAGACAGTTAATGCATTTGACTGTTGAAAACAGATAATGATTAAGGAACTTCCAAAACTGATAGTAATTGTGAAAAGAACTATCCAAGACTGACAGTTAATGGTTAGGGAACATGTCCAAGACTGACAGTTAATGGTTAGGGAACATGTGCAAGACTGACAGTTACGGCTTAAGGAACTGCCCAAAACTAAGAGTAAAGACTTAGAAAACTTGTCCAAAACCGGCAGTTCAAGCTTAGCAAGCTGATACAAAATTGACATCAAATGTGTAAGGAGCTTGTCTGACAGTAAATGCTCATACATTTGTCATAAGCTGACATTAAAGTCTTAGGAAACTTGTCCAAACCGATAATAAATTCTTAGGAACCTTGTCCAAAACTGACAGTAAATGCTAAGTGAACTCCCCAAAACAGACAGAAAAATTCTAAACTGACAGTTACTGCTTAAGGAACTTTTCAGAAACTGGCAGTAAATGGTTGTAAATGTGTCCAAAGATGACATTTAATGCTTAGGGAACTTCCAAAATCTAACAGTAAGTGCTAAAAGGACTGTCCAAAACTGACAGTAAATGTTTGGGAAACTTGTCCAAAACTGACAGTTAGGGTTTATGTAACTGCAAAACACCGACACTATATTCTTAGGTAACGCTCTAAAACTGATAGTAAAGGCTAAGGGAGCTCTCCATACCTGACTGTTACTTCTTATAGAACTTGTCAGAAAATGAAAGTAAAGGTAAATTTGTCCAAAGCTGTCAGTACATGTTCAGGAAATTCTAAAACTAACAGTAAGTGCAAAGGGAACTGTCAAAAACTGACAGTAAATGTTTATTAACATGTCCAAAACTTTCAGTTATGCCTTAGGGAACTTCCAAAACTGACAGAAAATGCTTATGAAACTTGTCAAAAATTGGCAGTAAATCCAAATGGAACTGATAAAAAAAATGACAGTAAATTTTTAAGGAGATTGTCCAAAAATGACAGTTAATGCTTAGAAATTTGTCCAAAGCTGACAGTAAAGACTAAGAACACTTGTCCAAAACTGACAATAAAATCTTAGAAAACTGTCTAAAACTGACAGTAAGTGTTTAGACAACTGTCCAAAACTGACACTTAAGGCTTAAGGAACTTATCAAAAATTGAAAGTAAATGCTCAGGATAATTGTCCAAAATTGACAGTAAATGCTTATTAGGGAACTGATCCAAAATTGACAATAAGTATGTAGGGAACGAGTAAATGATTAAAAAATTGTTGTATAATGACAGATCATTTTTAATTAATATTATTTTTTTCAAAACTAACAGTAAATTCTAGGATGTATCCAAATCTGAATGTGAATGCAAGAACATATCTAAATCAAAACATGCTTATATCTAAAGAATTTAAATATGGTCTTAAACTTGTGCAAAACTGGCAGTTTATGCTGGAAGAACATCCTAATATTAGAAGAATTTAAAACATAGGTCTAAAGAAATATGGAACACACTAGAAGACAAACTTCAAAAATTTAAAGTACTGGTAAACTGGAAGTAACTGTGCAGGAGACCTGAACATTGCTTACAAGGTACTAAACATTTTGACCAAGCATTATACCAAATTTCAAACCTTTCCCCCAAACCTTTCCAAAAAATTTTGGATGGAAAGACAAAGTGAAAACTATAGTGCACCAGCATCTAGATTACTAATAAAACTTATACTAACAGTACATCCACAGCCACAGTAAAATAATCCAAAACCTTCAATGAAATACTAACTTGGACAGGAAATACGATAGAAATAGCAGGTCTGGTATAATCTAATAAACCAAAACCTTCAATGGAATACTAACTTGGACAGAAAATACCATAGAAATAGCAGGTCTGGTATAGTCTAATAAACCAAAACCTTCAATGGAATACTAACTTGGACAGAAAATACCATAGAAATAGCAGGTCTGGTATTATAATCTAATAAACCAAAACTCTCCATGAATACTAACTTGGACACTGAATACCATAGATATAGCAGATCTGGTATGATAGTCTAATAGACCAAAACTTTCCACGAAATACTAACTTGGACAGTAAATACCATAGAAACAGCAGGTCTGGTATAATCTAATAAACCAAAAACTTTCATGAAATACTAACTTGAACAGTAAATACCATAGAAATAGCAGGTCTGGTGTGGACAGTCATAAAAAGCACATAAAGTAGAACTTGTAGAAACAGAATTAAAACTTTCAGCTATTATCACAACTTGAACACAAACTGACAACACAAGTTAACAGATTTTACACTAAGGCTTGCAGTTAATATTGGTTGAACTTCATTAAGACTAATAACTGTAACCAAAACTGACTGGACAGTTAAAAGAACTTGAACAAATAATACGAGGAGAATTGACTTCTCAACAATGATAAAACATTTTGGTTTTTTTTTTATTATTAAGATGTGTAGAGTATCTACAATTTATGAACACAAGAATAAATAACTAAAATACATGAAATTAAATAATTCATCAATAAATAACAGAATGAGACAATGATGACTGAAAATTTATTTTACTGATAAATATCATTTCATTGTGACATTATATTACATGTATTAAAATGAAGATAGGTCTTTATACATGTACATGAGGGGAAGTATGTCTACAATGAATTAAAGGATGAATATGGGTCTTTATGCATGTACATGAGGGGAAGTATGTCTACAATGAATTAAAGGATGAATATGGGTCTTTATACATGTACATGAGGGGAAGTATGTCTACAATGAATTAAAGGTATCAGAACCATAATAAAAGTTGGGGTCAATTATTTTTATTCTTGAATTATCAACAAATCAAATAAAATTATGATTTCTTTATTTTAGTAAATGTAACATTCCTGGATAAACAATGTTTAAAAAAAGCTGTGTTACTAGTCCATTTGCAAATTAAAATGGTATTCCCGAATTGACTCTAGGTATTATAGACTTATGTTAAGGGAAGCAACTCTAGAACAGACAAAGTCAGCGATTTCCAATGCAAACCAATCAAATGGGATAATTATTTCCTCTTGATCTGTATGATTTTTAGCCTTCATCTTAGGTGAAACAGGCTGAAATAGTATTACCTTTTATGTGTCCATTTGTTTTGTTTAACATTTTCAAAGATTTCGAATACCAGCATGACGGTTTTTAAGGATTTGGTTGTCAAATCTGACAACCTGTCCAGTGTAATGTCATCTCATTTTCTAGTGAATTACTTCCCTTTGAGTGAAGTTTTTAATGAACGGAAACAAAGTTGGTAACTGACAAATCACCTTTAATCAAACAATTCACTGTAATAAATTATCAGCATTTCAAGAGCAAACTGATCTTTGTCAATGTTGTAACCTTGGATTCTTCTGAAATCCAGATCTAATGTGATTGATTACGGTTTGAATACCTTAAATGTTATATTTTATGAAAAGTAAGCTTATGAAATATCAGATCATAATGTAAAAAAGCTTATTAAGTTTTAACAAGTGCAAGATAATCAACTGTCTGTCTAGTTGTAAAATAATGTATAAGTTGTCATAATATATATTATGATAATATATATTGCATATCCAATCTTGTTATGCCTCAATTATTTGTTTTTTCATATATTAACGTTTGCAAAAAAACCTGGTATCAGTAAAGATCTTTTAATACCCTGTAGTTCATACATGAGATAATTATGCCAACATGAAAAAAAAAAAACAGATTAAGAAATAAAAATTATAACAAATGAATCTAATCCTTAAAACATGAGGTCCAAAATATTTTGTTTTAATTCTGTCAGAACAAGGAACCTTGCCATCTTATACATGTACAATTATTTTAAACTTTATTAGAGTATTGCCCATTTGTATTTTTGAAATATTGAGAATGGTAACTCATGGTCAGTGGATCTGACCAGTATATATTCTGAACACATCTGGAGAAGTAATAAAATCTTAATACAAAACATGCTAATGTACTTACCAGTCAAGTTCAGCTATGGCAAGAAGTACAAAATAAAACAAAAACTTCCTATACAAATTTACAGAAAAAGAATATTTACATTTGTTTTTTCTCAATTTCAGGTACTTATAAAAATTAAACTTCCTAAAACAGAAGACAAATATAAAGTAGAAAATCTGTATTTTCATCACAAACAGATTATTGTAGCTTAGGTACAAAATCATCAGTATAAAATCTCTCAGTACTAAAACATTCTAATAGTATCTGAGATCATAACCTGTAGTTAAATTATAATGTATGTAAAACAAAAGTCTTTTGGTGCTGTTACATACAGAATGGGAGGCTCCTCAGAGACCGTAATTGCTCACCTGGCAGAAGGTGACTTTTTTTTTTCTGAACTGTGTACCATAATGACAACCATTTATACTAAACTAAGTTACATCATGTTAGTTATTTTGAATTTTTCACACATTCACAAACTAAGTTAAGGACTGCCTAACAATCATTTCTGTAAGGTAAGAATTCCAGCCACTTTGTGGTTTCTGACTAGAAGATTTTGAAATTTGCACCAATCAGGATGCATAATTGGCCCTGGCGGACATGTTGAGTTTCTGAAACCTTACCAAAAACACAAATCTGGTAAAGGACCACCTGCCTAACATTTCTGCCAAGTTTGGTTGAAGTCTGTAAGATGGTTTCAGAGAAGAAGATGAAAATGTGTAAAGTTAATGGACAGCGACGACCACAATAAAGTGATGACAAAGCTAACATGTATTTTTCCGTTTTGTGTGCTTTTTCAATGAAGAAAGGAGGTCTCCAAAGACTGATTACCTAATAAGATATTTTTATTTTTGTTAAATAATAATTTGATAAATGACTTCACAAATATAGTACCCTAAAAAGTGTAAGTTTTCCCAAAAGTTTTAAACAAAGCTCAAGAGCTCATTCTTTATCAATCAATGGAATTTTTGTTTTTTCAAATTTTCTCAAATTTTGAGTTCAACATTTATGTAGATTTTAGTACAAATATGTAAATTTCTGTTCAGCACAAGTTAATGTACCCAAATATACATAAAAGGAAAATAGTCTATGAAGTCGATATAATATCATAGCTCATTTGATCTTCAAGCATTGTTAGTTTTATATATTTTCTTTCTGAAAAAATGAATTCAGCTGTGATCTTAGAATACCATGTAGTTCATAGGCTCCTTGTGTACCAGATGATGTTTAATCCATAAAAGCGGTTTGTATGCAGAAGAATTTGTTAAAAATCTTAATAAAGAATGGATTGGCACCTTTTCAGCATTTATTCCATATACTTAATTCTTATAAATAAACAAAAGCTAAAAATACACCATCTTGTCACAACATATGACTTAAGTTAACTTTTACAAAAATATCAGTGTATGAATCAGTGTTTTGTCAGCAACTAAATGGATGTGGATCCAGAAGGGATGTTTCGGGCTGGGGCACTCCCTTTTTTCACCAATATGTTTGAAAAAATTATGAAAATGGAGATTGAAACCAAATAAAGATAAAAATTTCTTGATCCACCATGGTTCAATAAAAATGTTACATTTCACATACAATTAACAGAAACTTCAAAACAAAATGAAATATAAAAACATAAATAAAATACAATACTGATGATATGATGCATACAGACTAGTATTAATAATGATTTTGGCAGTGGACATGTCTCATCACTAACATACATGGTAAATTGTCAACAGTCTATGTACAATTTGTGTAAAAATAATTAGTAACAAATGACAACATTACTATGGTAAAGTAAATCAGGAAAATTTGCCTGTTTTGTTGAAGTAATTGAATTACCCAGACTCAATAATCCAAAGAAATGAACAATTGGAAGCTACATAACAAAAAAGCATATAATGAAGGAAATTTACTAGAATGAAACCACTAAAATCTGAAATCTGCCAAAAATCATATCCTGGCAGGAAAAAATCCAAATGTAAATCATTGTAAATTTTGGTAACAACTGGCTTTAAATGAAGTTTTAGAACAATACTTATTTTCCTATACAATTTCCAACTCAACTCTAAACTAGAAAGTGCAGCAAAATGGAAATCTTTTCCGTCAGAAATAGAATGGGCAATTTCAGTGCTAATCAACCATAAGGAAACTGCAGCAGAAATCACCCGCATCTATCATTTATATAAAAAAGCAAATTCTTTCAAGAAGCTGTCTAAAAATGTTTGCTATCAAAAGAAAAACTTTTTCTATTTTCATTCAAAACTGTATAAAAAAAGAAATATTATTTTGGCATTGGTAATACAGAAAAGGAATAAAATGTTCTACTACCAACAGTAAAGTAGGAAATCTTACACTGTTAACTGTGGATTATCATATTTTCTACAATCATGAAAGTTAAATTTTTAATTAGAGTCTTGGTGAGAAATTTGAAAAATTCACTAGTGAGACCGTAGAATTCTACTGCAATACTTTTGTAACACCTTATTTGATTGGCAAACATTCTATGTGTTGCCAGGTAAACTCAATTTGCAACAGTAAAATCCATGATTTTCATCCTCAAAGCTTTAAATACAATAGTTATCTCCTAAATACATTAATAAATGGCTAATGATGCAAGATTCTGTTTCTGACATTCATTTAAATCACATTCTAATTAATTCTTATCACTTAAAATTTACAATAAAAACATAAGTGTGCAGAAATGCACTTCCTATAAATGATTACTTCTGTCTGAAAGCACCTTATATAATCAGTACATGTATTTCAAAAACACTTGAGAGGTGTTCAAATTAAAAAAAAAAAGTAAAAGACTCATTAAATGAAACATGTGATGTAAAGTGACGACTTTCCGACCCTGTGTGTAGATGTAAAAGTATGCATAAGTATATAATGGGGTACCATCTATTTACATATTTTTGTGACTATTAACTTTTACTACTTTTTAAGACATACGCTTTTATAACAAAATATCTTATCTAAAATATTTTTTGAAATATAACATAGTATTAAGTGTGTGGAATGATGGTTATAGTAATGGGTTAGGAGTACTTTGTAAGTCCCCTGACTAGATAATGAACAATTAACTAACAAGCTATTATTTAAATCTTTTTCACATTAAATTTTTATATGAAGTAAAACCTGTCTAAACTAGATAACATGAAAACAGAGATTCATCTCAGAACTAAGTTCACTATAGAGAGGTCTTAAGTATAGCCAGGTAAACTTTCATGCAGAGTTAAATTTTGATTAAATTGGTATATTTCCACAGGTTTGCAATTTGCAGAATTTCAAGTTGAGACAAATTTCACAGTTCAAGACCTGCCTTGACCCTGTTCTTAAACAAATATTTTTAAAGTCATTCCAAAGTTCACTGGATTGAAAGCAAAACTAGTAAAAACTGGTTCAGTCCAAAAAACTTTGTGTATTACCGGACCCAACATCGAGTTAAATTTTTCAAATTCTACATTGTCTATATATGAAGGTCCGGCAAGGCTTCGTTTAGTCCAGTTAATTGCATTGGATCACTGGACTATATATCCAGTATTGTCTTTTTCAACATTGGAAAGTCTGTTTTCACTAGTAATAAGTACTGTGTACATGTTTGTTTTTGCAATGGAAGTACTTGTATGTCTATATTATGAGTAACAGAAGTTAAGGATGTTTGCTACTCAGTTTAAAAATAACAAGGTTTTTAAAAGGTTGTAATATATTTTAAGACCTTTCATATTGAAATAAGCAGAAACAATTGATGGGCAAATAGTCATGAGTACCGGTACTCATTGTTAAAAATCTCACTCAGAAACATTATTAGTAATAATACAAAATGCATTAACATTATCTGCTGAAGCTTCTTTAATTCTGCCATCATATGCCATCATAACTTGTAAAGATTTTACATAACTTTTACAATTAAAATGGTACAAATATAAATTAAACCTGACTAATTT
Organism: Geukensia demissa; assembly: GCA_034783895.1. NCBI lineage: Eukaryota > Metazoa > Mollusca > Bivalvia > Mytilida > Mytilidae > Geukensia > Geukensia demissa. The sequence continues at coordinate 941 of JARWCS010329595.1, read as the reverse complement.
CATACAATAATAACTTCATATCGGAGATCATACTTGCTGTTGACAGTGAACATGAGTCGGCTAGATGTAACATCATATAGAGAAATTATTTTCTTTGTTAAGATAGTTCTCAATGGCTTTCTGACATTCCATGGACGGCCAGCGTTCCAGCAAGAGATTACACTCAGATTCATTTGTCAGCTCTATCTTTGTTCTTTGGTGACTCCGTATCAATAATTTAGTTGTCTCTAATGCCTGTAACACAAAAAATTCAAAGTTTGAAGGAGTATAAAAAATCTCTGCATCAACTTTACTAATACTATATATCTGATATCATGAATAGGAGTAACATGTACATACAGTCAGGTAAAATATTGTGACGTACAATTCTGACTTCAGTCAAGGAAGTTCTCTCATCATTGAAACTCTAACATTTTCAAGCTGTTAATTCAAAGTCAAAAATTCTAAAACAACTTTAATGAAACATTTATTCAGTTTATAAGTGAACATTCATAAAATCCACAATCTACTGGTGTAACCATTGGCAGTGCTGCAATGCAGGCAAAAAATTTGTAGACATAATACCAAAAGCCCTCATTGAGACAAATCTAATGGAAAAAAACTAAGAAAAAATTCTCATCTGTAAAATTGCCTTATAAACCCTTTTACCCCTTTCAATAAAAAAATCAGAAAAATCCTACAGAAAAAAATACTCGTAGAAAAGTCTGCTGCATTTTGCATTAGGAATTATTTGGGAAAAGAAACCATCAAATCAAACGTGTGTACATGGCTCAACAAGTTGGCATACTCTGTGTAGTCATAAAAAAAACAAGAAAAAAACCATTAAAATCAGACAAGAAGCAGAAAATTTACATCCAAATATATAACAGAGGTGCTTCGCAAGCGCAGCATGATACGACCGCAGCACGTTGAAATGTGAAAGGTGAACAAAAGACCCTTTG
>JARWCS010329585.1:0-12255 GCA_034783895.1 Geukensia demissa | reverse complement strand
GACATTAAAATTGGTATTTGCTGCTTCTCCGCTAAGCACGCAGCATTTAGGAGTAAGAGCAAAGACTGGTCGGTCCAAAGTCAGAATAATGTGTCTGGGTAAAGTGGCATGTTTTCCTGTGAACTGTTGCTTTCGTGAGCTAGCACGTTAAAAATCCGACTCAGTGTGTCGGTCTAGTACAAGGCAGGGTTTATTCATCATCACTCATCATTAATATGCTCTCGTCCTGATATGCATGAAATATTTGCCGCTGGACGTTAAGCAACATTCAATCAATCAATTAAATATTTGGTGACTATCCTTCTATCCAATTTTTATTAAGGCAATTAGTCAAGACAGAAAATAGAATCAGTTGATGGATACAGGCTCCCGGGAGCCTTCGATACTAATTTTTATAGCTGTTACTGATTTTATGTGCCGTTCAAAGCCGGATACGCACATAATTATATTATTTCTTGGTGATATATTTAAAGCCAAAATAGTCTTTAGGTAATATATTGGCAGGTTTATATAGCTTCCGTTATGGTATGGACTTCAGTTCACTTTTGAAGGCCGTAATGGGACCTGTAGAAGTTTAAATTCGACTGTCATTTGGCAGATGGCTGTCTAATGGACAATCATGCCACATCTCCTATTTTTATACATGTATTATCGTTATTCTTAAACCAAGCTGAAATATGCTTGATTGCACTTCTCCTACCTAACATTCTTTTTAATTTGTAACAAGGTACAGGTAAAGTATTTTGTTCATTTTGTTTTCCATAAACAGCGTTAATTTAGCTTAATTCTCGCTTATTTGCAAAATGAAATATCTTTTTAATTTACAATCTTATAATGAAATATGAAAGAAGGAATTTCTGTGGTTGGACGGGGAACAAGCAAAACTCTATTTTAGGCCTTAATCTACGACAACTTGTATAAGGTGAAGCGTTTGTACGTGTGCGGTATAGAAAATGACATTGACCTTCTGACATGACAGCTAATGATGTGTCCACATAATTTATAAAACTTCATCATAAACACATGGTATATTTGTCAAACGAACAAACTTTAAAACCCAAGACAATTGTAAGCACGATCATCTAAATGCTATTCTTTTAATTCTTCGTTTCTCTGTTTAAATATAATAAGGTTTTCAAATGTTTATGATCGTTTTAAGACCTTTTATTTTGGAGCAAAAAAATTTAAAAAAACAATTATGGAACATGTGCTCGTTTTATACAAGATATGCACCTGAGCATTTTGAGGGGATGCTTTTTCTGGGTTTTTATAGGTTTTGGCATAGTAGGTTCCCTATATAAAAAATACAAAAGAAATAACAAGAATTAAAAAAAAAATTGTCAAATGACATTAAAAGGTGTGTTTAATATCATTTTGAAAAGAAAAGTGGGGGTCACTGGGCAACAATATTACTGCTATGAAATGGATAAAACCCAAGGAGTTCAAAAATTTGACAAAAATGGCCGAACATGATTAATGTGAAGTTTGATTTGCTACAACTGTTTAACTACAGCGGCAACAACTTGATCAATTGAACACACATGCTTGGACGGTTGATTGAAAGAGGTATGACCACTTACCCCTGTATTTGTTTCATTGGTATTATCAAGTTCATAATTTTAGATATTTTAAGAATGAAGCCTTTAAATGTTGTTTCATTTCTAAATATAAATGAACAAAACGATTTTTTTTGTGCCAATAAGCGTCTTGGAACTGACAAAAATTATTGCAACAAACCATGCTCTATTTTTCTAAGACACTAAGAACCAAAACGGTAAAGCGTTTAAACGACGAAGAATACTTGAGGAGACCATACATAGAAATCTTGTTTTGGTTGTGAGTGTCGTTCGTGTCAAGTTTTCGGATTAAATAGCGAAAATTTGGCCAGTTGAGTGAAGACAGACTTTTAAAGCAAGGTTCCGTTAGACATAGTTTTCTTAATACATTGTTGGTTATCATGGTTAGTAAACAATAAATATATATATTATTTTAATTCTAGCCATTTCTTGTTTTGAAAGACACTTTTGGATATTTACGTAAACAATTTTGAGATACAAACCGATTTAAGGATGGTTGCTACTTCGTCTTAAAATAACATATTTTATGAAATAGTTTGTTAGTTTCAAAGTCGGACTTTTTTCGTTGAGCACGAAAAAAATGATTGGTTTTTGAGAATCCCGGTTGAAAACAGAATGAACATGCATTGCTCGGTAAAATTTAAGATTTCAGCAATGACAATGGAAAGTGCAAATTAACAATATTAAAATCATACTTTTTCGAGGTCTTCTTATATTTGTCTGTGTACTATGTAGCTACTTCAAAAGTTAAATTTGGTACAGTTGGTATATAATGTTACTCTGTGACACCACTGTCGCCGTTAAGGCGGATGAGCGCTCACACACATGTTTAACCACGCCACAATCTTTGTACACCTGTACCAAGCTAGAAACCCTGTGTCCATTTTTTCTGTTACTCTTTTAGTTTGTATACCTATTATGCTACAATATTTGTACTTTTTATATTATTTTCGATTTAAACACTACAAATTCATATCCTTCTTCAATTATAAAAACAAAAAATATGACAAAAGATTCTAGTCATGTTTCTCAAGGTCTTGTCTGTCTTTTGACTTAACGATTTCTTTACGCCTTTGGAGAAAAAAAACATGTACATGGCGAACATGACCCCTTCCAAAAAAAGTAAACGTGTGCATGATCAACATTTTTTTTTCATTTAAATTCCATATCCTTTCTTTTAAATTTTATTACGGAGTTTTTCTCTTGTGCTGTGTAGAGGTCGTATAAAGCTTCCCCGTGCTGGAGTTGTGTTCTCTTATTTATTTTTGTGTACTGAAATGTATGTTGGAAAGATACAGTTTACATCTTTAGAACATTGTTAATTTTGATACTTTACGTCTGAATCAAATGACTTGATCCAATCAGTCTTACAATAAAAATACTAAAAAACGGGAGGTTCTTCGTCTGTTTTCCAATATTTGGTCCCGACCGTAACTAATGAAGGTTATTCAAGAAAAGCGCATCGCATACTGTTATATTTAAGCATTAACAATCGGTTTCTTTTCCTATTTTTTTAATAATCTGTTTTACAAAACAGAAATCTAACAAATTTTGACACGTATACATCTTCCTATGTTTGGTCCCTGGCGTCTCTGATGAAGGTAAATCCAGAAAAGATGTGGATTGTGTCTTTCTTTCACATATTTTATATTCTTTCTTTTCAATTTTATTACCACGGGCGGATCCAGGAATTTAGAAAGGGGGGGGGGCGTTAATCCTGAAAATGGCCGAGCGGAGCGAGGCGAAAAATTTTTTTGACTCTTTTTTTCCTATAAATGTGCCCCTTCCCCCTTTGGATCCGCAACTGTTTACTGTTCTAATTGTTATTTACCCTTTCAAGGCGGCCCTGCACCTTTCTACGTTTAGGTGCAGCCATTTCAGCATCTTATAAGTAGAGTAACATACGAAATTAAGTACGGAAAAAATTAAGTTCCGTAATTCGATTTACTAAATTGTACGTTATAATACAAAAAAAAATCTTATTTTAGGTTCATGACTTAATTTCTGTAGTGTGCATAAGTAACTTATAATTATATTTCGGCATTTTCACGTATCATTGGATAAGACGTGTTAAAATTACGGATATATGGGATCTGTAGTTTAATTTTTTTTTTTGGCGGAGAAAGGGGGGCGTACGCCCCCTACGCCCCCCTTAAATCCGCCCCTGACACTGGTCAATTATAAAGTCGAATTAATACTCACCGGACTTATCCAGATCTGTCTGGTCAGGTTCTGATAACAAATTTTAGATCTTTAATATTTTTATAAAATTAAATTGAAATTTAAAAAAGTAAATAATTATAATAAATATAAAAGGTATAATATTTTTCAACCTCAAAATTTTATGATAAGGTATGAAAATCACATTTAATATGTGATAAGGTTATTAAAAAGATTATAATCAAAAACAGAGAAAACATAAACACAAACCAAATATAAAATAAGAACTTCCTGGGCAAAAAGGCATGGTGCAGGCACATGATTTAAAATAATGAAATGCATGCATGACTAATTGCGATCTCACAATATGTGTTCGGGTTTCAAATATAAAATGATATACAATATTGAATATATGAAAAGGGTGGGGGTTCATAACCTCAGCGGCATATACCTACAAGCCCCCGCCCGAGGCGCAATTAAACTACAATTTATTCCAATTGGCGCAAAAGGACGATATGCCCTGTTTGATATGGGTTGTCATTAATACAATAATTAATCTGTTTCCAAAGCAACCAAACTGCTAAAAATCTTCCTTTACAACAGCGTAACTTTTACAACATAAGTTCCAGATGATGGTATAGGTCAGCTTAAAACGTTCCACCGTCTTTCTTAGAAATCAAGTGTTATGGGTTTTTCTCTTCAATCGAACTATTCGGTTATTTTCCCTTAACTCAAACAATTTCGACAACAAAATATTGTGGCTTTTACGAAAAATAGCAATTTTTGAGATTTTTCACGTATATTGATATATAATATCCCATGTGGGAGACGACTCTTATAAATCCAGAGATACGAAAAGACGAATTCAAAATTGACTGGTTGGCGTACATTACTTCATTAACTGCATATTTCCTTTGGTCCGTAAAAGTAACTAGCCATTCATCTTTCTATTTTGGCCCATATATATAGCGAGTTTTATGAAAGAAAACATTATAGGCAGATCAGGTTGTGAATCTTGAGTTATTTTATTCCTTGGACTAAATATAGTTAATTTGTAAATGTATACCTGTACTGTGTACTTGTTTAAGAATACTACCACGTCGGCAAAATTCTGAAATTTCATGAAATTAAAACGTATGATGCTTTATTGTTTTGTAGAAGTACATTTCTAATCCGGTATACATTATTTCATATTGTACATGTAGAGTTTGTGACAGTTTAATGTAAATCATTTGCGATCGGTATCCTCTGATGTATTCCCTTTTGTTGATTTCGGGAAAATGAATAGCACAAAAAACCATGTATTGAATGCCTTTTCTCCACATTTTCGACGTTTTGTGGATAAAAAAGAACTTTTACATTGAACTTTTTTGTTTTGATTTTTCTAATGGTGGAGTTGAACAATACATTTGATATCCGATCACGTGACCCTTTTCAGCATATGAGTTGGCAATGAAATAATTACAAACGTTTTCAAATATAGTGTACTTCGATCAGGTCAAATTCAAACCAATAATCAGGGTTCGTCTTGTTCAGTCTTTTGTTTCTATTTTTTGTAGTTTTATAATGGTTTCTGTTTTATTGTTTTTCGTTTTCTTCTTTTTTGCCTTTCAGTTGTCTGTCGCCTCAATATGAGTGCAATAACCCTATATTAGGAAGGTCACATACTTAAGAAAGAAAAAATATGCCTATTTTACAAAGTTAGTGAGTATGAAAAGTCGGAAATAATGATGCCTCTAACAAGGGTTTAGAATTGGTCAAAACAATTCCTGGATTTTTAAAAATACACATGAATCAAACGGTGCATTTCCATTTAAGCAAAATATATTTATCATTTCCGTTACACTGATCTGGAAAACATGTAAGCATAGATGTAAACGTATTTCTGCAATATCTAAAGATGCGTACGTGCTTACGTGCTGTACGAGAGCATACTAATGAATGATGATGAACCGTGCTTTGTACAAGACCGACATGCTGAGTAGGATTTTAACTCACGAAAAGACTCAAAAAAGACTATAAAAGAACAGTCCACAGAAAGACATGCCAGTTTACTGAGCCACATTATTCTGACGCTGGGCCGACCAGTCTTTACTGTTACTTCAAAATGCTGTGGCTAAGCGGAAAAGAAAAAAAATTAGGGAAATTTGCGAAAATGTCATGCGCCCAAATTAAACCCAACTATTTGAACAACAAGCAACATTTTCTTTTCCTTGGTTCTTTGAAATTATTTCGATTTGTTTAAATTTAGGCACGGAAACTATCCTGTATGTTTCAGATAAACTGAAAATAAAACTGAGAAATTTTCTTCAAGCAATTTTAAGAAAGTTCAATAGGATACAAATATTATAATAATTGCATAGATTTCTGTTTTTAGATCCTTTAACCTGGAATGTGTGTTAATATAATCTCTAAACCCTGGGGCATTCAGTTTATAGGACTTGTGTGAAGTCTAGTATAGCAATTTGTCCAAGTCCATGTGACTAAAAGTATCAAAGTGGCATAAAAGTACAAAAGTTGGCTGTATTTAATGGGGAAAATGTGGGCGGGAACGACAAGGTAAATCCCGAAAAACTTGCTTTATATCCCGATTTAATTATAAGTCAGTGACACGTAGGTCTACATCTTTAGCACATAATTATAAAGTACATAGTAAATGTATATACCAGATATACGAAAATAAAATAAATGCCCAACTATAGCAAACGTTCAACAACGAAGTATATATACATTTATCGCCGGAATGCTGTTATTTTTTACTTAATTCCACATGCGACCAAAAGTTCATTTTGGATAAAATAAAATTTTCTCCATATTATAGGACGTGATGTTTATTTTTAGCACATTTGTAACACTTAAAGAATGTTATGCGAACACGAGCTTCACGTATCTTACTAAGAGTGTGCCAATTTCGCCACATTTGTTAATATGAAATCCTATGGGAAGTATATCCTATTTAGAAAAGTGACACGTGAATAGTTTTTCGCCCAATTATTTTCTACCTTCCATCATAGGGTGTCCTTGAGCATGCTAACTATCATTCAAATCGAGAGCACTTTTTATGTAAGTCTACCATTTTATATTGTTAAATTGTTTTCAATAGCAAATTTTCTCACAAAATTAATCATATTTTTGCAATTTGTGATGTTTAACATTTTGGTGAATAATTTCGAAAAAATAGCCATTTTTGTAGAAATGTAAAGGCTTTGTTTGTCTGAAAATGGATGCCCTGGCGAGAGTGGTCTCCGCACTATTTGTTCTACTTTACATTTCACAGGTTCTCTGAAAGATAAAAGTTGACGAAAAAAAATCAGCATTAAAATATATTAGATAAAGTTTGTAAGATAAATATTCTGGACAAAACAATCGTTTATGGTATTTTGCAAACATTTTTACCTTCAGAAATTGAACACTGGATAGTAAAACGAAAAATCACAACCTAATAATCATAGTGACCGAAACCAATGGTGGAGCGGAAGTTGCTGGCCCTTCCGGAGCACCTGAAATCACCCTAGTTTTTGTAGGATTCGCGTTATTATAGCATTGGTTTTCAATGTAGTGTTGTTCTTACTATGTTTGTCTTTTGTTTCTTTTAAGTTGGCTACAGTCTTCACTGTCTTCTGGTTTAACGATTTTTGTCTGCCCCTTTGGTACCTTCAAATTCTTCAATCAGATATGCCAAGTTCACTAGCCCTATTTCAGTGTGAACTCGCATCAGTAAATTCACAATTATAGATACATGCATGTGGCAAACAAACCCATATTGTCGTTCCATTCAGAATATAAATGAATCCTCACATAGACGTTATCCGTTTCTTCTCATGTATTAAAGTTGACGATAAATTAATTCTGACGTCATATTTTATTCTTTAGTGACGTCATTTTTGCGGGAAAAGTTATAATTTTCAACCCAAAGTAAGAGAAAAAAATTAGAGTAAGGGTCAATCTCCGTCGCAGAGACACTTCGATGTATGAATAATGTTTTCATAATCTCCTCAAAAACCATTAGGCCAAGACGAACCAAACTTCACAGGAATCCTCTATGGATGGTCCTTTACAAATTCTCTTCGTTTAAACTTTACTAAAAAAAGTAAACATGTCTGCCAGGGGCAATTTTTGTTAGCATACCAATGAGCTTTAATTTCTTTTATTTTGTGATTTTCTTTAATAACTTAATACAGTCTAGATTTTCATGTTTTTAATTAAAACATCTCTATTTTGGTATCTAAATGAATTTCAACAGTAATTTGTGTTAAAATTGTAGGTTCTTTAGATTATTGTCATGTTATATTGATGTAAATGCCGTTTTTATGGTCATTCAAAATTTTGAATAGGTCGTAAATTTTATCAATCAATTGTTTAGCCGTCCGACTGAGGGCATTAATTGCTGCGTAAGACGTTAATAACTTTCAACCCCTGGTTGTGTATTATACCCGATGCAAGGAGTTATTTGACAGTCTTTCTCGATTTATCTGGTTAATCACGTTGGAAACTTAAGGTACTAAGGCAAATGCATAGATATAGTTGGCATGTGGGGTTCTTTGTAAGTGTATCTCACAGTATTTTTAGTTTAACCAGGAGAGTGATTCAAACTCATTTGTAAATTTTTAGTTTACCTGGCTAAATGGGTTACATTAGTTTAAAAACATCCATTACAGTTATTTTTGTTTCCAGTTAAAAATATATTGAAAAGAATTAGTTCTTTGAAATCATTGACCTGGCCTGAAACATATATAGAGGTATCCGAATTGACAAAAGGTTCCATACGACATCAATCAGTGTTGACCAGCATTGGACGCACTGTCCAACGCAATACGTCATCAATCAGTATTGACCAGCATTGGACGCAGTATCTAACACAATGCGCCATCAAATAGTGTTGACCAACATTAGATGCAGTGTCTAACACAATACGCCATCAAACAGTGCTGACCAGCATTGGACGCACTGTCTAACACAATAAATATACGTCATCAAACAGTGTTGACCAGCATTGGACGCAGTGTCTAACACAATACGCCATCAAAAAGTGTTGACCAGCATTGGACGCTACGTTATTACTGGTCAGCTGACTGGATGATACAGTAGTTGGAGACATGTCTCCAACGGGCTGACTCAAACAAAATGCATAAAGTTTTCTGTCATAAGAAAGATTTACATGTTCAGTCATTGAAATAAGAATATATATGTCATTAATGGTATTATCTTGTGTTGACATACTATATTGAAAACACTTGAACTTAAGAATATATTATATGAGGCACGTATATTCAAAAAGCAATACAAAGACACACAAGGTTAAGTACATACACATTTAATAGACATATTTTTGGTACACATATATCAGACTAGGACGTTACTACATTGTACATGTACTTAACCTGCATTTAAATGTTTTGTTTGTGGAAAATTTTTTTTAATCGCCCAGTTTGAATATATACGGAAATCGTTGTATTATTGTAAAAGCAATTCAACATAAGTAATTCAACATAAGTAATTCAACATTAGGTCATAATAATTCTTCGTGGGGTAGCAGTTTTCAAGGATTTCATGGTTCTATAAAACCATGAAATAAAGTGCCCCACCTAAAAGCGTATTTTCCTTTGAATTGTAATATGCTGGATGTAAAAACCAACAATCAAGAACCATGAGCTAATGATATTTTCCCAAACCAAACAAAGTCGAATCTATCAATTCGAAAAGTACTTTCAATATCAGAATTTGAACTTTGTTTTCTTCAATATTATTTCTATTTTATGTTTAAAATTCGTTCGTTTTATCATTATTTCCATTAAATGTAATATCGTCTTAAACATATTGTGGTTACACATGTATATTTGTGAATGAACTATTCTTGCAGCTAATTGTGACATAGACCTAAGATGGAAAACAATCACTAGAGATAATTCCATAATTGCAAGTCCAATCTCGATAACATGCTTCGATTTATGAACAATAACAAAACTGTAACTTCCAACATTTATTAATTTTTATTTGGTCAAAAACATAACTTAACAGTAATGTGTATTGTATATTACATCAGTTTTGTTATATCTGAAACAGCTCAAAGATACATGACTTGTTTTGATATCAATGCCATACGATTAAATAGATTGCACGAGCGTTATATTTGCCTAAATCGCATTAAAATATTTTATAGAACTTTTTAAATAATAATAAGATGATTAACTTAACATCAGTCCGTTTATTTTAGATGGTCCCAATGACAATGACAAACTGCGTAAAAGACCAATCAATGGATCACTAGATGACAAGAATGGAGTTGTCATAGAAAATACCGTTAATCTGAAGAAGACTGTGGGCCTTATCAGTGGAACATCATTAATTGTTGGTACTGTAATAGGTATGTAGTATTTTTTATGTTTTAAAATTATTATTGAAAGGTCGAATTCCCCAACAAATAATTTGAACTTTGCAAGAAAGCTCGCCGTTGTCATACACATTTTAACAACAAATAGTTTAATAATTGATTGATTTATTGTTGCTTAACGCCCAGTGCCAAATTTTTCATGTACATTTTGCACGAGAACAAGTTAAAATCATTCCTATTTTAAAAGAACAAAGCGCTTTGAATTATAGAATTAAATAATTAATAAAATTTCATTTCAAATTTTTGCTCCAGTCTCATAATATCTCTCTCTCTCTCTCTCCCTTCCTTCAATCTTTTTTTAAATTGATTAATATGTTGATTAATAGTATCTAGATATACAAATCTGTGTTTCTATAGTTAAAGATATATGTATTATCATCATCTACTGTCGCCATGGCAAAGTATTCATTGTGTGTTGTATTTGTTAAGGGAGAAGACGTACATATACTGTTGTATAACTTTCGTCCAATCCCATTTGCAATTATATTATTATTATAGCGTTTGCAAATAAAATATGTTTAAAATAAAAACTAAACATGTTTTCAAACAACAAATCATTTAGGGACGGCAAATTTAGCCTAAGTAATTGGCCACCAAGGGGCCACTCATTCAGAGCTGTTGCAAATGGATCTTTAATGTGCACGTGGTTTGAGCATATCATTCTCTCAAAACGTCCGAGACGGGTTAATTTATGCATCCCGTTCAACCAACGGACGCCCCTTTACGATGTGTTATATCCCTGGCTATTCTCAAGGTGCTATAGTAATATTATACATCCCGCCAAGGTAAGGACGCCACTTTAGCACGGGCTTTACCTGCAGACGAAGACAAAACAGCCTATTTATATACCCCGGCCGCCATCGGGGTTGGTATCTCTGCTGGCATTAAATATATTCTACCCATAGGGGGACTTGAAAAAAATGTTATATTATCGATACACTGTCAATTAGAAGAGATCGGTTCTGAAAACAAAAAAAAATCTTTTTTTCTGTTTATTGTTTTGTTTTTGTTTGTCATTAGTATATTTATCCGTCAAATGACACAGTTACAATAATCAGTGCAAAATAAGGACAATAAAACACATGTCAAGTCTAATTGTAAGGTTCAAGAAACTGTAAATGAAATAAAAAGCAACAAAAATATATTTAATTGCACCGGACATGGGACATACTGTTGCAAAGTACAACCTGCTCACCCTTTCGGACCACCTGAGTTCACGATTTCACCCCCGATTTTTTGTCCCCATTTTTCATAGTTGTATGTTTGTTTTTAGTTGATATGTTTATGTATTATGTTTCGTTTTGTTCGCGTTCTCAAGATATCTGTTAACTTTCCCCCTTTTTATGCCCCTTCGATTTTCTTTCTCTTCCTCCTTTGAGGGTGTAGGTTTTAGCCTATTCTAAATGGAAAGCGTTTTCTGTCGTCAAATCGATCGTGAGAAATGTTTTGTGCAGCAGCAGGGACTTTATAAACCAAGGAGTTACGGCTTTTTACATATAAATTATCCTACTACAATGTACCAAACGATTACATTTGTCTACTCGAAATAGTAATATGCTTTAAGTTTAAAGCTCGCAACTTGTTGAGAGCTTTAAAATTGATAATTTAATTACAGAGAATGGAGAAAAATTTCGTAGGACTAGAGACTAAGGATTTTTCTTCCCACAGGATGTCAAATCTGGAAGGTTTGGGGAGGGAATTTTAGCCGTGTAACTAACCACTCATTATAAGTGAGCAGCATTTCTTTTTTAACATGGGGCAATGTGTGTGCGTCTCCATCCGAGATGTTCTATGAGAATATAAACATCGGGCTCAACCACCGGATGCTCCTTGGCGACAGGTTTAACTTCCCGGTGGAAAACTGAGTATCCCATTTCTTACCTTCTGAGTGGTTTATTTTGAAAATCCTTTCAAACTAACCGACGCCAATTTAGCAGACGGTCCCCCAGCATATCCTTCTGTCTGACAGAGCCACCTATGGAGGACGTTCCGCAAAGGATAAGTTGATTTTGACAATGAAATTTTCTACCAGTTTTAATGAAAAACAAACCAACAAACAATAAACATCACTCCTTACTATGTGGACATGATCATAGAGGGGTAAACACTTTTGTAAGATCATCGGCC
>JARWCS010329575.1:0-12256 GCA_034783895.1 Geukensia demissa | reverse complement strand
GAAGTAACCGAAAGTATAATCTATGAGCTGGGTTTTTATTATTTCATTGCTCGTGTGTCTCTAACTCCTTATTTTTATGCCTCTTTGCTAGGCGGTCGGGGGTATTGAGTGTTACACTCGTAATCACGTATTGAGAGCATCAATGAAATGGTTTGAAATGTGGATATGTTTTTGAGGACTAATAAATACTGACTAATGTTATACTTTTGTCGTTCAAGGGTAAAGCCCCTTGAAAAAGCCATATTTCATCAAATTTGAGGTTTCCGATCAATAATATTTGATAACATGAATAGAATGGTTTGAAATTGTTGTTGACGACCGATAAATACAGACCAAGTTCCAGTTAACTGCCTCGGTAGTGAAATGGTAAGCATGCTGGTCTCGAGTGCGGAAGGTCGTTGGTTTGATACCCGGCCGCGTCAGGCCAAAGACTTTCCAACTGGTATTTGCTGCTTCTCTGCTAAGCCCGTAGCATTTAGCAGTGAGAGCAAAGACTCGTCGACCCAGTCAAAAATATTTCTGGTTCAAGTGGCAAGTATTCCTGCAGACTGTTGGCTTCGTGAGTTAGCACGTTAAAAATCCGGTTCAATATTGTCGGTCGATTACCAAGCAAGGTTTATGTATCTCATTGATATGCTTTCGTTCTAAATATGTATGAAAAATTTGCAGTCTTAAGTAAATAACATTGTATCAACCAACCAAGTTCGACATAAGCACGTTACATTTTTGCCGTTCCAGAGAAATGTCCCTTGAAAAATCCGTAGTTCACATGATCCAATTCTAGGTTTCCAATCTATAGCTTTTGCCATGCATGGATTGTTGTTGGGATAATTAACCATTGGAGGGGGCATCTGTATCACATGGACATTTTCTTTTCTAAGTTTAGTAAATTCATTGCACTGAATATATTATTTTGCATCGAATTTGATACTTTTATTTTTTTGGGGTTGATGATTTCCATCAAGTGTTTTCGTTTGCAATATGTTCAATCGTATGTAATACAGGCAAATACTCGAAGTTCCGGACTTTGACACCATTACCGAGTTACTGGGCTGAACCTTGAAATCTGCGACATTTAAAAAAAAATCTTTAATAAGAAAAGAGCTAATTGACTCAATGCAAAATTTTAACTTTTTTGGCCAATCTTAAATTTCAAAACCATATAATTTGTCAACAATTCTGTTCATTTTTTTTTTTCGAGCAAATATGCTGTATTTTGTAATTTCAGCCGAATTGAAAGCTTTGCCGGACGAATCATATCTACAGAAATTGAAGAAAAAGCAAGAAGGAGGTTTGTTATTTTGATTTTCCTTAATACATCTTAGTACACTGGCTATCGATATCCAAAACTAGGACAAATGAAGACTGTGAAATAGGTAAAATTGACAGAATAAGTAATAATAACGACAGATGCAAACACTCGAGGCTTCGGTGTTTTATTATTTGATTATTAATTACATGTATAGATGGCACATGGACGGAACTATATATGTAAGGAAGGATAACAGCTTAATGAATAATAAAATGACGTGTTAAATGTGTATTCCGATTTCAAATTGAAAAAAATATGTGAAATTGACTTGGGATTGACACGTTTATCCTGATTTTTATTGACTATTGACAATAGTATTGTATTTCAAATCCATACAAAATATAAAGTGAGAATTTCTTTTTTTGTCAAATCTCAGTATTATATAGCATGAATTTTGGAACTTATATTGTCTATCGAGAATGAAAGAGAGCTGGTACAAGAATGTTCCAATGTTAACATACATGTGGTTCACCAGTTGTTATCATACCCCAATATTCTGAATGTCAGTCTACATATTTGTTCAGAGTTGACTATCACCAGGCTTTTTGTGGTTTGAATTGTGCATTTTGATCGTAAATTGAGTAAAGCGTTTTAATTTTTCTACTGAAGGTTAGGAATATTAAATACTTTGCAGGGCTTTGATATATTTATTTTTTGGTAAGCATTGTTTTATAGTGGATAAATAACAATGCCTTAAAGAGCTTCATTTTTACATGAGGAGTACGGGTAAAACAAAAGCTAACTAAAGAGGCTTCGAGAATTTTCTGATCATGAGTACAAAGGAAAGAACATTGTAATTTTCTCTAAATCTTAACCTGCAAAAATGTTTTAAAATCTCTATCTATAATTAAAAGAATATGAATTCGTACTCGAAAAATTCTGTACCGACAAAGTTAAGTATTAGGAACCTTATTTCATTGATATTTTTCTGCCTTTGTGGGTTGTATCGCAAGTTCTTCAGTAAAATTTATCTTATCAACATCGTAATCAAGTATATAAATTTATGACATAATAATTGATCTCCAATAATATATCGGTGTATTAAACCTGAAAAAATTCTTTTCATTTATGCACGTTAGTAGTTTTATAAGTATTAACTTCCGATCTCGAAACAGAGTCAATTAAGTAATTAATGACCACACTGATGTGCTTTAATTTACACCGTGTTTGTTTGTTTTGCTGGAGTATACGTGTCTGTCATTCTTTGCACGTGAGATAAATTTCTTACACGTGTTCGAAGTGACTCAATGAATGTGAGAGTAACTTTCACTGTTATTTCGACTTGATTACAAGATAAACTGCTTCGATAGTTTGATTATTGGTTTAGATTGAAGGATCATATTAATATTGAAAATGGGAGGAATTTTCTCAAAGTTTCGACTTGGAGGTAAGATGTTTAGTGGATTATTCTTTGTTGAAGGTTTCTGAGTTTACGGGTTGGGGGTTATCATTGAAAAAAATTGATTACGTGCATTTAAAAACACATTCCCGTTGGAAGCCCCTCTGGGAAGCCCAATTTTTAAAAGAACTGTTTTAGAATGATCACGTAGGTTTATTGATAAATATCGTCATATATAATATGAATGAATTTCGTCTAGGGAAAGGTTTTTAAAATGTCAGACTGGATTAGGTGTATTTTGTTAATATGGTTTCATTTTTGATTTGTAAAGTTATATAATCGCACGTTATCTTCAAACTTTGGCATAGGTTTCGTTTAGGTAAATACAGGTCTACAACCTATGAAGTGCACATTTTGTATGACTAACGCCAAAAAAAAAAAAAAACAATCGTTAACATCTGTTGAACAGGAGTGTGTTTTCAGGACACAACAAAGAACAGCAATAAAAACAATAATGCTATATATCTTTGATTCATCTTTACGAATTCATTTTTAGTTCATATTTTTGAGTATTGGACTGATTAGTAGTTATAAAGTTAGTTAAATATGCATCTACACACTAACAAAGAAGTTTACACTCGGCACACGCAAATTACCGCATCTTTGAATTCTTTGAATTCTTTTCTCGTCTACTGTCTGTCTGAGTTTTGATAACGTGTTCTGCAACACACATGAAAAATGCACAATACGATGCATCTTTAAAGGCTGTCATAATATCAGATATCAAAATTATTGTATAATGGTATGAAAGTTGCCCATAAAGAAACATATTAGACTACAGTTGCGTTTGGATCCCAGGGTGGAGGACGGGTTACTCTGTACGTATATGCATACGGCAAGTAATTGATTTTCTGACTGTCTCTTCCCTCCTAAATGCGTCTGTTGGTTGGGCGGGATGTATAAATTCTCAACCCGTCTCGGACGGGAACGTCACTGCTGTGACCAGTGTTGGGAAAATGCCTCGCTCTATGCACGTCAAAGATCCCTTTGCGACAACGCGTAATGAGTGGTCCGTAGGTGACCAGTTACTTAGGCTAAATTTCAACTATATTTCATATTGAAAAAACCTTACAGATATACGAGAAATTCGAAATATTAAGATATACGTTAGGATGTATAATTATGTCTTACAAAAAGAAATTTACTTTCTTGTTGATATATATCTGTCTTTTCCCCTTTCTTGAAATGGTCATTTTTTTTTCTGGCCATAATTAATTACATGTATGTTCCTGGGATTTGAGTAAGTAATCGATTGAATTAATATTCAAGTTTTAACCCATTTTAGTACGATGTGTTTTTCGGATTCACAGGATATTCAGACATCGAATACATGTATTTGTTTTCTCTTGAATAATAAAATAGGTAGTTTATTTGACAGGTCAGATAAAGGTAATTTAGTATGAGATTTAAGTGATTTGTCGATAAAATAAGTCATTCATAAAAAATCTCGGTCGGTTTAAAGGGGAGATAATTTCCCGGACTTTATTAATTACAGCGTAAGGGGATGCTGATATTACAAATATCATCATTTTTCAAGTAGATGATACTCCTTCGGTTATCTTTTTTCAAATATATGATAAACATCTAAAAACCAGGAACTATTTAGAATATACTGATATATTATAAAGTTACAATTGCACAAAGGATCTTGCGTACAAAGCTAGACTGAATCAGTATAAATAGGTCGCCGGTGATCCTATTAATCGACTGGTCTGAACGAATCTAAGCGGAGTGTGCAATTGGAAGATTTATTTCTGATAAAAGTGAACTGAAAATTTGCTAAGCAAGTTGAGGTAAGAAATTTGTTTCCGTGAAGGGAACGTTTCTTGAATTTTGATGTAAATTCAAAATGAGTCAATCTTTTTAATTTCATATTTTTTCTATGTTTTTGAAACCCTACTGATTTTCAAATTTAAGTTTTATTTTTTTTACGTGTTCATTTATTGAGTAAAAATTTCAAACATTATTTATTCATTAATGATTCATATTTATCGAAGTTTCAGAAAAAGCCAAGTTTATTATTTGTTGTTGTATTTATAAGAAACATTGTTGAGTCAGACATACTGAGACTAGCCACAGCAATGAATTTAACTGGAAAAGGTCCACACTACATGTATATTTCATTACAAAAATTTGGTTTTAACATTATCGCTTTGAAAATATTAAGGAAGGGTAAATGGTGTTCGTATACAACCAAATACAGGCTGAACGAAACGTCAGTTATTCGTAAATTATTTCGAAATATTAAAAGCAAACTATGAATGAATTTGTATAAATCTATATAGATGTTTAATAACATGATAAAAACTTGTCTCCCCGAACCAAAGTATCATCCAATGTATGGCTTTATTTTATTCTGGACAACATTAAAAATGATCACGGAAATATATTCGATGATAGTATTTTTTTTAAAATAGCCCAAGTCACCTAAATTGTTGACAGCACAAGGAAGCATCGATAAGGAAATCTATACCTTACAAAGTTTTATCAAAGTGAGATGGTCATGTGAGCTTTTTCATGTTTGTGCATCTGTCCGTCACGGTTGCATCAACAATTGTCAGATATTTAAACCTTCTTTCAAAGCGCTGTATCAGTTGGGACCTCCAACTCCTATAACAATTGACTTACCAACCAAGCTGGCTTTGTACAAAACGGGAGTCCAAAATAATATTTTTCTCTAATAATGGTTGCGCTGTTGGAATCAAACTTTGGCTGGATTCACAGCATTGTTCCCTTTCATAATTATATCCATCATCACTGCCTGCTAATCGAACATGTTTACAATAAGTTTAAACATAGCCAATTGTAACCAAAGCTAGGTGGACAGGTCATTTTCGGTGTCACCAACCAAGAATATCACCACGGTAAAACTGTGTTACTTGCTTTACAGTGTATAATTATTTGCCCGATAGTTGTTTTATAAATTTTACAGCTGTTTTTAGGGTGTACATATGTGTTCTTTATTGAAAGACTTAGGGAAACCTGAAAATATTTGTAATTTGTACGTTTTGGATGATTGTCTCATTGACAATCATCTCCTTTTTCTAGAATTAGCACAATGTTCTTTATGCATTATGTTAAGCATCACAATTAATCTTCACCTGCCAAACAAAATGGTCACACAGCCAAACCTTTTGAATATAAAGCTTTTAAGAAATCAGATACTGCCTTTCTTTGAAGATTTGAGGATTCAGTGATTATTCTGAATACAATGAATCATACGTATCACGTACGTAAATATTAATGACTTTTAAAATGTTGTAAGAATGATAATGTGACGCGTGCAAAACATACTTTTGTCAGTCGGAAGAACTTAAACATACAGGCTGTATTTGACCATAGTCTTAATCATATCATCGACACTGGTCTGTGAGTAGTTTGTACCGGTATATTCTCCGCAAGCACTTTTTATCGTTCCGTGCTGACTTTCAAGCAAGATGAAAATAAATTATGTTCAACTATAGACTATTTCTTTAAATATAAAAATAAGAGATGTGTTATAATTATAAAAGAGACAGACATCCGAATTACAAATAATGTTGTAGAGTAATGCCCGACCTCAACAATGGACCAAGATCCATACCGGAGAGGAAGCTGTGAAAGGTCACACAAAAATAAAATGTGAAAATATTCAAAATTTACAAAAACCCAAACCTGTGTTTAGGGAAACATAAAACATACATACACAAACAGGATTTTCAGGGAAGCAAGGATTTCAAAGTAAGAGTCCACATGGTCGTATTCGCGTAATGTTTCTCCCGGCAAATCCCCTGGTGAATAATCGTATCAGGGGTGCGTTTTTTCACGCGAATCTGAAACATGATTCCAGATCATTTTTATGTTTCACCGTTTCTTTTAAATGAAACAGAAGCATGATTTCGAATCATTTGAAACATAAGAGACAAATGATTCTAATTGAAATCATAACCAAAATCAGTAAGTTGGAACATTATGTTTTTTAAATTGGTGAAACATGATTCTGATTCGCTGAATCATGATTCTGAAACATGTTTCAGATACAGGTGAAAAAAACGCACCCCATCTGGGGAGCGTTTTCTTTTTTCACGTGAATCTGAAACATGATTCCAGATCATTTTTATGTATCACCGTTTCTTTTAAATGAAAGAGAAACAAGGAGAAACAAGATTTCGAGTCATGTGAAACATAAGATACCAATGATTCAAGATGAAATCATTTGTTGGAACATTGCGCTTTTTAATGGCTGAAACATGATTTTGATTCGCTGAATCGTGATTCGGAAACATGTTTCAGATTTAGGTAAAAGAAACGCATCCATTGAATCGTATCGCAATATATCGATATACCTCTACATTTGGTTAGATGAGGTAAATGACATGTTGAACTACGTAGTATTTAATCAACAAAAATCTATACTTGATTTTACGTTTTATACTATCAATCCCCTTTTTTAATACATTTGTCGTTTGAGCAGAAGTATGTTAACTATCGGTATAGAGCTATTTACTCTGCAAACAAAGTATTGAGGGATATTTTCAATTGATCTAAGTTGTATTATTAGGAAACATTGCATAATCGGCTGACAATATACACATTAGCAGTGGGCATTTATAAGATTTCTGCCACGTTAGACTTACTTTATGGTAAAATGAGTTTCCAGATTTTTATTATCTGTTGTTGTTTGGTTGTTTTTCATCGGAATTCCCAAAATGTATGAATTGATTAAAACTGATAACCCAAGTCCCAAGGGTCCCACAGAATGACACGTTTTCTTGACCGTGAATATTACTGATAATATGATGGCAATAATTAAAACAAATTTTATCATGTGTATTGAATTATATAATTTAATGATTGTCAAGCTTTTGGATTTTTTTTAAAATTAATACTTTCGGTTTCCTTGACTACTGCGGGTTCAAAAGGTAAATGTAAACAACATCGTCGTTGATCATTGAACACTCTTGATGCGTATTATTATAAACTTTTTTTAATAGTGTTTTCCCCAGGAATTTGTGAAGGCATGGTTTTTAAAATATTTTAAGGCACTCAACCCTCACAGTGGGGCACCCCACCATGACACTAGGGCAATTTACTTACTGAAATCTACCAATAAACATTATACACCCTAGTATTGCATTGTAAAAGTATCATAAATGGGTGTCAACACAACAGGAGTACATGTTAACATGCAAATTAATTGAAACTAATTAAACTAATCTTGTAACTTGAAAGTTGGGAATGGCCAACTAGGGGCACATTGTAAAATTTATGATGAGGGCAGCATGGTGCTAGAAGATGAAGGCATGGTGCAGCGCCATGCTATATTGGTCTAGGGAAACCTCTACCGGGCCCGGGCCGGGCGGGCGGGCGGAGTTTTTATCTACTGTGCAATGTTTCACAACTGCAATGTCATACTAAGGTGATCTGCAAATGGTGGAATTTTCAAAGAAAATCTTTCAATATGTTTGAAACAAGATACACTGAGAATTTTATAAACACAGGTTGAGTGAACCCTAAATGTTAAAGCGGTCAAAAGGGGCCGGAATATACATTTTTGATGATCTAAAATTTACATTTTTTTTCCATTTGTATTATTATTTTTTTTAAATTAGGTCAAGGAATTATCTTTTTGAGAGATGCACATTATTTATACATATAATTGGTATCGCTATTAATGACATTAAATAGATAAAGAATATATTGAAGATAGATAAGCCTCGTGAGAAGCGGTAAAATAACAAATGGACATGAGAGAACTATATCATCTAATACAAGAGCTAACCAAAATTTCAATATTTGATGTTTGTTTAAAATTAAATTTATATCTTAATTTTAACAAAGATGTTTGTAAGCTTTAATACTACCATTAGGTTGATGCCACCGATACCATTAGGTAGATGCCATCGATGCCACTGGTATTTTTACATTAATATCAGTGTTTTCTCAGTATGGACTCTGGTTCATTATTGAAGGCCGTAATGGGGCCTGTAGAAGTTTAAATTCGACTGTCATTTTTGGATGGCTGTCTCATGAAGAATCACATGAATCATGCAAATTCTCTTTTTTATATTTTACCAATTAGGTCCAGTTATTGCATGTTGCTAAAACTTTAACAAAAACTTCTTGAACACGTTTCTTCTCAGTTGTAGTAGAATTTTATGGTCGGTACCAAGATTTTGTTGGCCGGTAAGGAATATATACATTTCCCATATGAAGACGGACCTAGCTTTTCCTGTTGAACTGCGTTATAACGTCAAACATGCTGCTCGTTTTATTTCGCTGGGACATTGGTGAGGTTGGTTCCGTTTGTAACGTGCTTTGGATGTGTAATCTTGATCTTTATACTTTTGACTAGTTAACGCTGGTTTAACAATAAAAAAATGCCTTCCTTATAGAGAACCGTGGACGGTGATGAAATTTCTTGACATCATAGCGTGTGTCTTTTTGTAAAGAGGCAGGTAATACTCAGCCTTCCGGTGTCCTTTTTGAGATTTTGGAGGGTACTTGTTGAATATGTATTTGTTTCTTTTTTCTATCGTGTTTCGTTTTGTCTTATTTTCGAGACTCCCATGACTTCTGATTTCAATAGCACGTGGGCGTGGGTTTTCTCCCATTTTATAGTTTTGTTTGGGGCGATGCTTGTCCAACGATTTGAATTTAAATTTGGTTAAGCGTGTACCTTCATGTATATCGACAAGTTCTAAAACAGACTCTGGTCTATATGACTTTTTTGTATATTCTGACCGTTCGTCAAATGATTATTTACAATCATTTTGTAGAACAAATCCCAGTGTTGAATACCTATGCGAGAGATAAAAGTTTTAGTCCAGAGAGACAAGATAAAGTCGAAACAAACCAAAAGATAAAACGGAAGCAAAAAGAACAAAGGCTTGGACTCCTTTACAAAACAGGATCAGGTGCTCCGGAAAGGTAAGCATCCGATGTCTCGCGTACGAAACCCGTCGTGGAATCCGGGTAAACGTTAATCCGAGAATAGGTCAACTTATTGTTGACTTACCGGTAATAGGTTCATAACTAGTTGAGATACACTGGATCAGTCAATTCATAAAGGCGACCATAAAATTTAAGGAGACACGATTTCAATCTTGATTGGACGTATCCTTGTTGTAGTAATATACACAACAGCAATGCTCTCTTAAGAAAATCCTGATACTAGGAACAGGCACGAGAGTATCGAATCAACTGCGACACATAAACCTCGTAGACAGTGGAAGCAGGAATATTGCCACATAAATATGGGAAGTTTACAATAGATAGTTAAAATCATCCCATTTTTGTACATCCTAGAAACAAGTTTCCCTCTTGGTTTATTTCTAGGAATAAATCTAGGTATGAAGCTGATGCACAATTTTGGTAACGTCATTCTTCTGACCGTATACTCCTACAGCCCGGATCATTTCGTATACGCCTACGGTGTGACAGTATGAATATACGCGTATGGCCCGTATGAGCTGTACCGTGCGCATAAATTCATGGCATATGCGTATTTTTTTACATTTAAATAAAAAAGGCATATGTACTGGTCATTAATTATATTAAAACATAAAACACTGTAGCAGTAAATTCAAAATTAACTACCGAAAAGCAAAATAAAATGAGAGTTAAAATATAAAGAACTCAATTAAAAAACAATTACTAATTAGATCACTCTTTTTCAGGAAGAGTTTGTTCGTAAACTAAAAGTAACTGTTAAAATATAAAGTTGTCTCATACCACATAGCATAAACGAAATGAAAATTACAATATTCCCACCACATTGCTGGAATGTTTGAATTCGGGACAGTTTATCAAAAATAACTTTCAAAATTTGACGAATTCTCTTTGTTTCACCTTTCCGCTTTTCAAAACATTATTATTGCTTTTTGATGCTGTTATTTTCTCATCAGTTAAAGTTTGTTTGATAGATTTGAGATACTTGTGAAACTGATCCTGATAACTCGATTTAAATCAATATGCAAGTAAATTATGTTCAAGTTTTATTTGATAACAATGAAAAAAACAGACAAAACTCTTTTAATGATAAAATTTCATATAACGGTTAAGTATAATATTTATAAAATTTTCATTTGATAATTATATAAAAACATGTTAACCAGTGTAGTATAAATATTTATGCTGTACACGTGTTTCAAGTTTCAACGAATAATCTCTCATCAGCAGCATTAGAACCAAAACATAGGAAAGCCGAGATACAAACATGGTTGGCCTTTAAAGTACATTTTTACAGTAATAATAGCCACACAGTTATATAGAAAAGTCTGATCATATAAAAATTGTTCGGTCGAAATAGCAGCTGAAATATATATACAAGCAGTCAAATTTGCTTTTGAATATGTATTATAGATTTGGGTAAGATGTAGATCGTGTCTTTCTGGCAAATATTCCATATTCTTTTTTTAAATGCTGTAAAATTGTAAAAAATCAAATGGCTTGTACAGATATTTTGATGTGCATCAGTCAGTTGCTTAACGCGACAAATAATCACACTGTTATATTGGTTGAGTAGTATGCGTTATATTTGTACCATCAAGCGCAAACATTTCCAGGCCACATTTTTAATTTATTTTTGTTAAAAAGATCTATTTTGTGTCAATACGGGTGCCACTAGTGGAGCAGGAGTTGTTTACCCTTCCGGAGCACCTCAACTCACTCTAGTTTTGTAGGGTTCGTGTTTCTCCAGCTCTAGTTTTCAATGTAGAGTTGTGTGTTCTATGTTTGTCTTTCGTTTCATTTTGTTGGCCATGGTCTTGTCTGTCTTCCGACTTAATAAATTCTGTCTGCCCCTTTTGTATCTTCTAATTCCTTTTTGTTCTTCCATCAAATGAATTAAATATGACTTTCTTCCGCCTTAGACTACTTGAAACCTTCTAAATATTGTTGCTAAGGGCTGTAAGCTGTTACTAAGGCCTTTGACCCTTTACCTTGACCCCAATTTGGACTATATAATGCTTTCTGACTGTACAATTCATAGTTTCTTTCCATCTTTTACCGTATTTTAGATTATATAAAAAAACCTCATGTAGAGCAAACAGCTTTTAAACCGGTCACAACGTCATAGTAAGTTTGCCGAGTTGTATCATTTCATATTAATGCAGAAAACATTGTATTCGCACCCTTTTCAACATAGCTCATTGAAATTGTGATTTTAGGATATAAAGAATATTCAAACATTGTCAGCGAATATCATAATGTTTTATACGAGCTTTTCAGATTGGTGAATTTCGAGTCTGTTGATGTTCTTTATTTCTAATATATTCATAGTCGTTTAAGTTAAAAATATAAAGACTTAAACGTGGCTAATAGGGACTTTGATGTTTGACCTTGACCTCATTTTGTTGGACATAATATATCGAGCATTTTTGTAAAACAGTTTCTTTCTTTTGCCGTTTTCAGCTGTTTTCTTTTAAGAGCCTAAGTAGTATATGGGGACAGTCTGAGTCGCATTTCTCGGGTGGAGGCCGGGTGGAGGGGGGCGTGACGTCACAGGTGACGTCACCGGAAGTCACGTGGACCGGAAATGACGTCACAGTCACGTGGAGCGGAAA
>JARWCS010329564.1:0-12259 GCA_034783895.1 Geukensia demissa | reverse complement strand
CATTTATTTGTTTGGCGGGAACATTATTATGCTAAAATATTCATGTCCGTTTAAGTTAGTGTTTGCGACCTGTTAAAGTACAATTATTGACTGACAATTTCAATAATCTAACAGTATTATACTTGGACGCAATGTTTCTTTAATTGTTAGTTATAAGAGAAGTGTATATTTTGAGCTAAATAAAAGGGATATTGAAAAATGATACATGGTATATTTATAGCTGTTCTATAAAATATGTTTAAGTTCTCTCCTGTCTTTTAAGAAATAATAAAGCTGGAAAGGAAAATAGAAAAAGATTTAACTATCTGACTGGCAATATAATTTGGTGTCCAAACTATTACAGATGTCATTGTTTGCCCTGTGCTCATGTTAATATTGTTGATCCGACGTATAATTTTTGCAATCTGATACTGCAAATAATCGAAAAAAGCGATCAAAATATTTTACATTTGAGCAATTTACATATCCAGCGAGCTAAAACAGTCGTTATATAAAACGACATATTATTCAATATTCCAAATGAGTGGGACGAAATGAGAGTATTCATTAAAAAATATCCGGAAAATTAACGGAAATTTATTTCCTTTGCTTTTTATAATAATAATAAATATTATTATACCTTATGCAAATTTCTTATGTAATCCAGTGTTTTCATTGGTGTAACAGAATTTGGTATTTTTGGTATTTTTTGGTGTTTTTGTTTTGCTCCCCCCATCCCTAGCAACGTGTGATAATTTTTGCGTAGCAACGTAATTATCACCTTCTGATACCGAACATTGCCGAACTCGGAAAATATCACCCTCTCCGGCCAAAATTTACCGATTACTATTTCACAACCGTCCACGCTTACAATTATCAGATGACAAGTTGTTCGTCTTGCTTTTTTTTCGATCGCACAAAATTGGTGTCGTATTAAATGTTATATTTCCGCACTATAACTAACGTTTCAGGTAACCGATTCTTTTAATTTTTGGGGACATTACTGTTGTTCTACTACGTAAAGGTTGGTATTGCATGGTTTTTGGTGGTCTAGCCCAACCATTTCTTTTGAGTAGAGACTGTAAGCTGGTGATAATACTTTAAAGTAAGATATTTATTTTTTATCAATTTGGATTGGGTTTCTCCCTCTCTAGCATCAACTAAACCAGAACAAATCAAGGCATTCAGTATAATAAAAAAAACATACTGCCTTTAGGTGAGGGTGTTACGGTAGATTACCACACTTAGAAAAAATGTCACACTCAGAAAAAATATCCCCCGAGACGCGTGTGTGATATTTTTTCTGAGAGTGGTAATCTACCATAACATCCTTACCTAATAGCAGTATGTTTATATTCCTTTAAAAATTTTGTTTAATTAGACTCGATTCAGTGAAACATTCTAATGAAGTGTATTGTTACTTGGTACACAGGCACTCTATTGGCTTTAACGTTTCCTTTTCGTCTCTATTGCTTGAAAATTTAAATATTTTTTTTTGTATTCATGCATAATTATCTGTGTATTTTCAGAATCTGAAGCTCTCGGACCACGTGTTTATAAATGAAGTCATCAAAACTCACAATGTACATAGGAAAAAACACCAGTCCCCACCTCTACGTCATGCCGCTGATCTCACTGCCCATGCACAGTGGTGGGCAAATCATCTGGCAGAAAAAGACGAATTTCAGCATAGCAAATGTGTTCTTAAGAATCAAAGTATTGGTGAAAATTTGGCTTCCAAATATACCAATGGGAACAAGTTTTCAGGTGTGTTATTCTGCATGTTCTTAGACTGTTACTTTTTTTTTATTTTTTCACTTAATTTCATTTTTTTTTCGCGTCGTGTTTTTCTTTTGAAGGCTTTCATGTATAGAGAGAAATATCTTCCTGCAGTTTGCTTGGTGCTTTGTTATTACTGTGCTTAACTGTAAAAACAATTGTAATAACAGTACACCATATATTTTACACAAATTTCATTTGCGACAAATTATCGTACTTTTTTTAAAGAATGTGCCCAATCAGGTCATTTAAACCTTATCATCCGAAATCTTTTCGAATAGAGGGGTATCTCTCCGAAACTTAAAACTTGAATATTGCAACTTCAATAATAACCGTGAATAATGAAAGGTTAAACATTAGTTTTCCGAGAAATATTTTGGAAAAGTAATCAAAGAATTTCTTTACTCCCTTCAATTTTGTAACAGAACTCGAGGTCAAACCTCAAAAACAAACCTAACCGTGAATATTGAAATAAAAATAAGCTAGTGAAAGGTACACCAACTAGTAAAATAAATACCACCAGAAGTTTTTTTTTTCTTTCGTTGGGTATGTAACAGAATAAAATCAAATACTCTAAGAAATCACAAAATTGAACGCAAGAAGATATTACATGTACCTTAAAATTTTCTTTCTGTCAATTGTCTATGTAGATATCCAAAAATATATATAAAATAGGAGAGGTGGCATGATTGCCTATCATTTAGCCACCCACAAAATAGCAGTTGAAACTAAAATTCTACTTGTTGCAGTACGGTCAATAATGAACCGGAGTCCATAGAATAATGGAAGCTGTAAAACGCTCCCAAAATACAAAATGTGAAACTATTCATAAAACAAGACAACCGACCTAATTATCTGAAAAAAAGATGAACGAATAACAATAAACGACAAACACAGGGCTGCGGTTTCCCGGCTAGGGACAAGCACATAAAGTAAGTTTCGTTGTTAAATCAGTTTTTGAGCACTCAACTCTTCCTAACCTGGGACAGTGGTGTGACAAAACATCAATAAAACACACGATATAAATAGTTTGAATGGATTAAGCACTGGATATTGATACTGAAAAACTAACAAATTAAAAGTATTACATGATACAACAAAAGTATCGACCTCGATAGAGCACTCGCAGTTGCTGTCTGCTATTTCAAATTCCGAAAAGCAACCGATCAGGAAACCAAGTGTTTCAATAAAAACATGTCCAATTAGATCTATTGTTTAAATGTCATTAGAAATCAAAGAAAATGTGGGTTGTGCAAATGCCAATTCAACATATATAGACAGGAAGTAGAAAATGTTACAACAAATATAAACTTTTCAATATCAATTTATTAACAAGAAAGTCAGTATTAGGAAAAATAAAAGCCACATTTAAAGATTTCACAATAATGTTGTGACAATATTCTTCACGGAAAATTTTATTCAGCTGAATTTAAAAAACCATTATGATTAAGTTTAGATTTGAGGGATTTATTTACCACGTTTCCGTAAAAAGTAAGATATAATATCCCGTTTTTCATCAGACATGTCAGATGATTGCAAGAACATCCAAATCTTGATCTTTATATTTATACAAGAAAGTAGGAAATGTTTTTATTTAATTTGTGGTTACGAAATTCTTGATTCAATAATTTGTCAGATATACAGAGATTGAGTTTATTAAAATCTGAAATGTCGCTTTAAAGACGGGTACAACGAACAAGCTGTTAAATAAAAACACATTATGAAGTAGCCTAGGGAACGTCCCATTCACAGAAGAGAAAATTAACAATTGGGAATGAGAAATTGTCCCTCTGGACGTAAATTTTTGTGTAAATTTTATCTTGAGAAATATACACATCGTAGTCCAGAAAGGGTATTTGAGACTAATATTATTGGCTTTATTCAAGGTTTATTCCGTTATATAAAGCTGTAAAGTGTTTTTGTAGAAATATGAGTTAACTGAAAAGATATCATCAAGGTAGCAGTAGGTATTGTTTAATTTGTGAAGGAGCCTTTGTTCCTTTTTTTGTTTTATCTTTTAGTTTGTTATTGTCTTGTCTCTTTGGATTATGACTGTTGATCTTTCACGTGGCTATTCTACACTGGACGTGTGTATTAAATCAGATTAACCTCTTCATAAAAAAACCTGAGCATTTGTAAAAAAATCAAATTCTCAAGGAATTTCCTTGATAAAACAGCCATACTGATTATTCAAAATTTATTTTCGTGCTGTGTGTAAAACATACATTCACTACAATGTGATAACAATGATATTTATAAAGGCAGTGACGTGACAAATTGTAACATTAAAATGTAAATATACGTTCCGTATGGTAGACATTAAATATAAAACCACACTTTAAAAATGAAAACTTGACATTTCACATAAGAGTTGTACATGTATTATTTATTTTTACACTGTTTTATATAAAACGTCCCGATCACAGCCCTTCCTGTGAGACAAATGCTTCAGTGAAGCATAAAACCACTCAACTTGACATTCTTAAAAGGCGGAAAATGACACATTATGAAGTGACTTCAAGTTTATTGTTTAAATTGGTAGAATACTATAGTATAATTATATTCATTTAGAGATATTATTAAACTTCAAAGTAATTGTCATATTTTTAGGACGGGAAGTAACAGATGATTGGTACAGTGAAATTAAAATGCATAAGTTTGGAACGGAAAAAGATAATGCTAGATCAGGTGAGTTTTTCTGTCCCACAACCTCCATGATCTGCAACCGTAGACCCATCTGTCCCATATCCTCCGTAATACAAGTTTTTTTGTCTCATATGTCGTATAATTTAATCCCGCCTGACATACTTTACGTTAACAGTTGACATCTTATGTTCTAAATCTTCCACAAACAGGTTATTCTTTTGTTTACGTACGCCGTACTCATGAGAGTCTTACTAACCAACAACTCTCTATTAACGGGTGACTTTTACTCTGTAAACAGGTTAATATTTCTATCCCATGATCCTGCGGACACATGTGAATCCATCTGTCCTACATCCTCTGTAAACCGGTGTCAGTCCTACAAACATCTTAAACAGTTGAATATTCTGTCCAACATAGTTTTTGAACAGGTGAGCACTTCTGATCCATATATAATGAAAACAAGCCAGTCCTTCTGCCATACATCCCCTGTAGACAAGTGATTTCTTCTGTCCCATGTCCTTTTTTATCTGTATGTCCTTTTGTCTCAAGTGATCATTTTACGGGTGAATCATTCTGTCTAACATTCACTGCAGATAGAGAAGGCGTTAATTTGTGTCACACATCCTCCGTATACAAGTAAGACCTTCTGTTTCACATCTTTTTAAGTAGGTCACCCCTTCTGTCTCTAATCCTTTGTAAACAAGTTACCCCTTCGATCTCATCCGAACTGCACAACAGCCGATGTTTACATTATTTGCTTTTCGATTGCCAGTTTCTGTTGTTTAAATTGGTGCTTTTTTCAACAAGAATAATTCTTTCTTATTAAATTCATTAAATTGAGTGGAATTCTACAGTACTTAAAAATACAATAAATGCATATTATTTGTACCTGTTAGACCAGTTAGGTCTAAAATCAAACGAAAAAATACACAATAACCAACAAAGACAAAAGGTTAATACAAAACTATATAATAAAACATGTGTGTAGAAGTTGTTACATTGTAGGACGATAAAAGGCCTGACCAAACTCACCATTTGTTTTCAGGTCATTTCAGCCAGGTTGTGTGGAGGGAATCTAAAGAAATAGGCGTAGGGAGAGCGACGACTAAAGACGGAAAAGTGGTGGTAGTAACAAATTATAGACCCGCTGGAAATGTTCCTGGAAAATTTTCATCGAACGTTTTACCAGCTACAGGCTCGTGTAGTTATGGAGCCAATGGTGAGGATAGATTTTTGTTATTTATGTCATACCTATTTTGTAGTTTTCATTTATGACTCCAATATTGACGGAAATTATTACTTGTTTAGTTATACATTCATTGAGTTTTGTGTTTGCTATTTCTCAGTATTAATAGCCAAATGTTTACTCATACACTTTATGACAATATGGCACTTACAAATGGAGCAATTGAAAAACTATAGATTTAGTGTGATATTGAAAATCTGTTCCGCTTTGGCAAAAGAGACTAAAAATTGGTGGTATTTCACAATCATTTACCGAAGGATTTGAAGAATGAAGATCTCCCTTCTTAAATTCTATGGTCCCCATCATGAATTAGTTGATCCATATGGTATCAGTGTCAGCTACATGTAGTTATGGACCTGTTACCTGTAACTCAACTTTAAGTTGACTTCTTCTCGGTCTGACGTTAACCCGGATTAGAGTTAAGAATTTCACAACGGGCGCTGCGCGCAAGACAGGGGATTCTTACCCGTCCGGAGAACCTGATCCATCTCCTGTTTTGTATAGGAGATTGTTGATGCCAAGTCTTTGTTCTTTTTGTATTTGTTTTGTCTTTTAGTTTGTTTCAAATTGGTCTGTCTCTCTGGAATATGCATTTTTTATCTTCCAAATGGGAAACATATACTGAACATATAAAATTTAGCATGAATTCGTTTTGCAGGAATTTGCTGTCTTTATTAAATTCTAAACCCCGAAAATAACGGGAAGCTTCGAAAACGTATCAATTATCCACACCCTAAGCCAAGCTGTAAAAGGCCGCAAAAATGAAATGTGATGATATTCAAATGAAAGGTACATCTATCGTCCAATTATGTATACAATGTAAAACAAGTAACGCTTAAACATAAAAACAACGACAACCACTCAATTACATGTTCCTGGCATGGCGGAGGCACATGATGACGGCGAGGTTAAACATGTTTGCAAATGCTCAACCTTTACCTAACCTGGACAGTGTTGTGCCAAAACAATATAAAACAAACTGCATCAGATTTAACTTTTGAAGTGGATCAAGTACGGAGACAATAAACAAATAACACAAGAGACAACACGATCTACTGACATCGAAAAAGTACTCGCTGTTCCTGACAATTGGTTCGACTTATTTTAAAAACAAAAACTTGTTTTCCTAAGCCAAGACATAAATCATCAACGTCCCTTTCCTCTTGATTTTGCTTCTTACTTCGATTCATTGAATTCTAATACTTCTTCTATTATGTTTTGAACCTCGAATTTATTTTGTTTAGTTCAAATTCTGCTGATGACAGGTTATCTTGAAAGTGTAGTATATTCTATCTCGAAATATTGAATACAATACCTAATATACTACCATCTATAAAATAGATTAGATGGTATAAAACGTAGATCAATTAAATAATTAAACCAACATTTTACCGAATTTCTTTTTAAGAACAATTTTGAGACGTAAAAAAAAGGTTTTTTCAACTGGTTTGCGGTAAAGAAACAAAATGGTTGAATCATTCGAATTCACAGTGAAACAAACTCGCATGGAAAAAATTTCGGCTACATGTAGCCCTGTTATTTGCTGTAATTCTTTCCATTTTTTTAACCTACTACTTAAACCACCCCTAAATCATTGTAAATAGCCCCAAAACATTTAAGGTTTTGTTAAAATCCAACGTTAAATATCTAAATACTGATAGGTACATCAATAATACAGAATATATCTGATAAAGATAATCCGAAG
This sequence comes from Geukensia demissa, assembly GCA_034783895.1. Taxonomy (NCBI): domain Eukaryota; kingdom Metazoa; phylum Mollusca; class Bivalvia; order Mytilida; family Mytilidae; genus Geukensia; species Geukensia demissa. The sequence continues at coordinate 4,904 of JARWCS010329564.1, read as the reverse complement.
TTCATAGACAAAAAACGAAAAGATGAACTTGAACCACAAAAAACCAAAACAGGAGCAAAAATAACAGAACTTCAGATTCCAAGAACTATTTAACTAAACAGGTGTAAAAACAGGCGCCCCGAAATTGACCACTCTGTCATACTCTCGGCATATGTTGTGGATACCATTATCTCTTATCTTTATTAAGGGTTAGAGTATGATTCTTACCTTATCGTAACAGATCTTCAACTTGTTGCTATATGTAAGGATGGATGGTTACATACTTAATTATGTGGATACTTGTTACAGCAATTTTAAATGACAAATAGGACCTTCTGTTCAGAAAATACTGACATTAGCTAAAGGATGAGGTACATTGAAGTTTTATACATAATAAATAATGGGCATTTCATTTTATTTGAAAAGGGACTGTACGAGTATATGAGAATGTGACTAGAATTCATAAAGTTTGACTGATCTTCTTATTTTTCATCCATATCGTGTCTGATGGAGGTCAATCCAGAAGAACGCTTTACACGCAGCTATAATTGCTTTGAACATGTAAGATATGGATTTTGGTTTTTTTGTATCCCATTTTTTTTCTTTTACTATAATATTACAACTTATAGTTTGGTTAAACGAGTTTTGTCTGATCCATTCACCATAAACTGTTTTCTTCATAACGGACATTGGCATACAGATTTATTAATGTATTAGAAAAATTAGATGTGGTATGAATGTCTTTATGAATCAGCCATCTAAAACGTATAAATTAAAAGTACATGTATTTACGGTTGCTGTAAGGCCTTCAATAATGAATTAATGTCCGTACCCTAATGTAAGCTGTCAATAACCCTAAAATAAAATGTGATATAACAAAAATCAGTCAATTAAACTGTAAAACAAGTAACAGCAAACATAAAGACAACAACATCCACTGTACTATGGATTCCTAGCTTGGGACAGGCTTTTAAAGTAGTGGTGGGGTTAAACATGTTTGTGGGCTCTTAATCCTGTACCTAGCGGATTGTAATAACGATATAACTGTGGTAAAGAGCTAGCCAGTTCCGATCGTCGAATTTAAATTATTTATCACCTACATCTTTTTAAATGAAATCATCATACTCAGAAACTGAAGGTAATCCTTTCGGGAAAAGGCCTTTGGATGTTCCTCAGCAAAATTTAGCAAAACAAAGAAATTACGTTTTCGATGTTAGTTTGTATAAGTTAAAATTCGCATCATTCATCATGTAATAACTAGCTTGGTTATAAATATGTAGTTATTAGATCTTGACTTTTATTAAGATCAAATGATGAAAAATATCTTTAGGTGTAACGCAAGTAGGAATAGAGTTTTAATTAATGTTCACGTTTAATATTAGATCTAGCTTAGCGGAAACTAATACAATTATAATAGTATTCAAACAATTTAGCTGCTTATAATGTAAATGAAAAGCAATTTAAGATCAAATGTTCTAGAATGAGATAAGCAAAAGCCCATTATAAAACCTTTGTCGAGTTTGATGATTCAACCCGAGTATCATATTTTGTCATACTCGTCCTAGTCATTTTTGAAACTGACCACTTAAACGGAATGTTGTGATGTGGATTTCCAATACTATTCACTTAAGAGTTAAATGTAAAAACCATTTATATCTTGTTTGAAGGGTATTTTAATAGTTATATATCAATAATCTGCTAATTGATACATATGTCAATTTTAAAGTCTGTTGCAACACGTCGGTATGTATTGTCAGAATCGATAAACAAATCACGATGTATTGCCAATTAGAGTATTAGTGTATTTGCCTGAGAAAATTAGCAACAAATATGTCAAAATAACAAAAAACAAGTGTCTAATATCTAACATTTCTATTGGGTTATCTATCGACAGTGAGTTCCAAAGAAAATATAAATTTATGCAAAACACCCCTTCAGCCCTAGTTAAACCGATTTCTACACTTTCATACCATCTGAGAGCATTTAGTTGCTGTGAAGGACGTTTAACACCATCAACCACCGCCAGCGCAAGGTTTTATTTCGAGAAAAATATTATTTCTAGTCGTTGATATTCAGCAGAGAAAACTATACAATGTAACGGTTAAATGGTTGTGACAACGGTTAAAGCATACAGGGGATTTGTATGTTGTCTCGTCGTTGGAGTGCATTCTCTCTGTTATTTACATCATATCTTTTTATTTTTACATTTATTGATACTACTTTTTGTAAATATATGATATTTTACAAAACGAATACAGGGAGAGAGAAAGTATCTCCGTTATAATTTGTAACTGTATCATCAAAAAATCAGATGATAATACACCAGGTAGATGTGCTACAATACCAAATTGAGTATTAGGTTATTGGAGTAAAGTATTAAAATCAGTAACAATTAAAACAAGTTTCAAAGTTACCTTCCTTTTTGATATGACGAAACTTGTAATTTATTGTGTGGGAAAAGATGGGTATGGTTTAAGTAGAGTAATAAATAATAACATTTTTATTTATAATGATATTAAAACACGTATGCTTAGGAAAAAGTAAAGATTTGATCTTTTCATAAACCTTTTAAAAACCTACACTTATTTATGACATCTTTACTTTGGCGTTAAAAGGCAACAGTAAATGTGTTGTAGTTAGTGAAATTAACGCGTTCTAAAGAGTATATATCAGGAGACATTAAGTCTAAATAAAAAAAGTTTTGGCCATAGCTGTTTCTTTCATATTTCTTATAGAATTCTATTATCAGATCAAAATAAATTTCCGAAAAAAAAAATCTACCCGGTATACACATTTATCTCTCACGATAGCACGAAGACGAAAATAAAAATTGTTATAGTTTACATATAGATTTTCTTTCTCAAAATATATAATTTTTTTAAAATTGAAAGCTCGAGCCTTGGCGAGAGCTTTAGAATGTGTAAATTAAACTATCGAGAGTGGAGAAATTTTGATTTTTCCTTCGGCCGCATGTAGGAGGAGAGTTGGATACCCACTAAACCAGTTAAAACCTACGACATGTCTCATGTGTTTGTCCCAAGTCAGGAATTGTTGTCATAGGAAAACGGGCTGCAGAGTTACAGCAACACAAACCATTCTAGAGTTGGCGTGAATGCGAATAATAAAAAAAAATCAAAAGATCTATCAGATCTAGAATGCCTCAAATCAAGAACGTTGTAATAGCATCAAAACATTTGATATTTCCATCCTGTATACCACTATTCCACATTCAAATCTCCAAGAAAAATTAAGACCTTCAGTTTACCTCTGTTTTGTTAGAAATAGATGGCAAATGCAGATACAGATATTTGGTTTAGAGAAGGACAAGAGAGATGACTATGATTTTCCAATTGTAAAATTTCCGTTCATGTCTAGCAACATTCCAGTCGCACCTGCATACGGAGTATATATTTCTCAGTTGATTGCTACTCCAGGGATTGTGCTTTCAGTCAGGATTTTATTGATATAGGTTTGCAGCTGACAAGAAAGCACCTGAGCAAAGAATTCCTCAGGGAAAAATTAGAGTCATCACTCCGGAAGTTTTTTGGTTGCCATCATGATTTGATTGACCGGTACGAAATGAAATTTCACACATGAAAATGGATAGCTTCCTACTGTCGTGAATACAAATCCGTTCCTATACCGTTGTGACTATACTCTCAATCTTATCGCTTTCTGTCTGCCACTCTGCTATCTTCGAATTCCTTTTATTTGTTATATCAAATTATTATTTGTTATACAGCATTTTTTAACTCATTTTATACATTATTAATTTGTAATAACAAACTATTAAATGAAAATTGTATGGCCCTAAAAGCTTCCGCTATAACATTTTAATTTGAAAAGTTGACAGTGCGTTAAGAACTATTTAAAAAATTGATGAAATTATCGGTCATATTTTGTCGCGCTTGTATCATATAATTAAAGCTGTTTATATTATCTCGATATATATTTTTTTCATTTCAAATTTGTAGTACCAGAAAGACCGTTATCAATATCAGAGTCTTCAGCAACAACAACATCAGTGACACTATTGGTATTTCCGTCTAAAACAGGACAGACGGATAATGTTGTATTGTTAAAGAATAATGAAATTGTCGTTTCAAATCAAACCTGTACCAAGTCAGAGGATCATTTCGAATGCCAGGTCAATGGATTACCTACGGGCGAATGTTTTACGTGGTCTGTTAAATCTGTTCTAAAAAGTCAAACTAGTACCACTTCTTTGTCAGCTAACCGGACTTGTACATGCAAGTTTAAGACAGACTTTAGAAAATATATTGACTTAAAATATGAACTTGACACTTTACAGTATACAAACACATGCATAAAGGTAACACACCAAGTTATGACAAAAATCGAGAGGGTTTTAATTTGATATAATGGAAGACTTCTCTTAACATGTTTCACAAAAAATAATGTGTCTGACAAATACCAGCCAATTACCTCGATTCTGACTTATGACAGGTACATGTGGTGGAATTGCTTGAAGAGGTTTGACCTACATGATCATTGTTTGATCCAATATTTTAATTCATATTGTGCAAACTGTTTCGCTGCCATTCTGCGAAATAACATCATCTTACAAGGGACCATGGACTTAAATTAACTAATTTTACTGTTATCAAAATATTTATAATTTTGATTCATTATAAGTTAATATATTATCAAGTCCTCACTGGAGGATTTATTTTGCCACTCGTTTGTTTTAAGGTGAGACGTAAGCCGAACCTTGAAATAATCGAGGAGAACAAATTAATCACTTCAGGACTTGCTTTGCGAATAACGGTATTATCATGTGTCTTTTTACAGGATAATTGGTGTGTGTTTTTGTTGGATTAAGCAATTATACACAACTTTATCGATTATGTGCGTAATACTAGTGTGTTTGTTGACCTTGTTTGACGGCTGACAATTTGTCGATA
>JARWCS010329553.1:0-12259 GCA_034783895.1 Geukensia demissa | reverse complement strand
GTATAAAAATACAAGGTTGGTTAATTTATAAGTATTTGCGTCCGGGATTTCAAACTCACTTCAGTCGTATCGGTGCAGGCCGGTACAATATAAAGATATGAAATGTGGTAGGAATGGCTATGAAACAGCCATAAAATCCGATTTACAAAAAAGTAATCTTTTAATTTGTCAACTGTTTATCTAATATTTCGTTGTACAATTTTCGTTTTTAAAAATTCCTCTTTTCTTTTATTTGACAAAACATTGAACTCATGTGTAAACAAAGCAACCCCTTAATCAAAGATGTTTGTTTCGTTGCTTGGTTGTAATTTTAAATTTATCATACCAACGGTAAATACATGTTATTTCGAAAGAAATGTTTATTGGCAAAAGTGGTTTACTAAATTAAATTGAAGTTTTTTTATGGTTATTATTGCTCATCAACTGTTATGTATGTGACATAAAAAAGATTGTTTGACATCGGGACATTTTCTAACTCAAATGAGACAAAGGATTATCATGATTATATGAGCTATTGCCAACAACTGGCAAATGTTACATCTTAATGATCGTGTTTGGAACAAATGTCACCAATTAAAAAATATTTTGTGGATTGATACTTGAATAACACAATTTAGCTTAAGAATAACTCTACGGACATTTCTTTTAAATGATTAATAAAAAATATACATTTAATGGATGCAAATACTGATGGAACTATTTTTAAATGGTCACTTTTGGAATAATTACAAACATCAAAATCTAACATTGTCAACACATTCTTGTACTTAAGATTAGCTCGTAGATTTATTTGCTCTATCGGAACCAACATGTGGTAGGTATTGCATAAGGGAAACGATAAAGAATTCTACTCAGGGATTTGGTTTTATTATAATGATTGTAATTTTAATACGTTACATGAAATTGAAAATAATTACAAGATTTCTTGTAAAAGTACGTTTATTTTTATGCAAGTTATTGACAATCAGATTATTTCTTTTAACATCATCCGGATTAAGCGGCTTTCATTTCTGGTTTGCGCAACAATAAAAACAAATATTTCAAAAATTACAAACATTTTGGAAATTATATAAAAATTTTACATTTCAAAAGCATTGCATTGGTGAAGGTTATTGTGATGAATAAATGTTTGTTGTCAAATTGAAATCGTTTTTGCATCTTCTCAATATTCTAGCAAAATATTTATTCTAGAGTAATCTGCGGCAACGTCAAACACACCAAAAAACTGACCATGTAGTACTTACAAACGTCCGTCAATATTATAATAAGGTATGCAAATACCATTACTAAAAGTTATTGACATTCAATTTCCATTCTATCCTTCAATCTTCCTATGAGCAACTCTACCATTACAGGTTGCTCTGTTATGTGAGCTTCCTCTTATACGGACAATTTATTACTGCCCTGATTATGATAGCATCATATCTTGACACAAATAAGTCTACATTTTTCAATACAGTCAGAAACATTACAGGGTACGAAACAGATCAATGTCGAATAAATTTAGCGCTTGTTTACAACAGGTAATAATATGGAAAATCGTTTGTGTACTGTGTCATCCCTTAAAGACTAATGCGCATCACCTTCAACTGACGTCCTGTTCCATTTAAGGCACAGGTATCTAGTGTTAACAATGTTCTTCAAAATAACATCAAAAAGTTTGAACAACAAATATCGTAAATGAAAATACATGCAAGATCATGGATTAAAGGAGTGTGATTAACAAATTAAAAATACACAAAAACCCTACGCACAAAAATTAAGAATGATAAACATGAGCTTCAAAGAAAGAAGGAGCATTTTCAGGTGCTCCAGAACAATTCACCGTCCCTGATCCACTAGGCTTCAATCATTTGTCTTTTAAGCCAATCTTTAGTCATTTAGTCATTATCGGTTAACACGTATAAAACTGCATAAGAAGTGCTCTGATTGTATTTCTGATGTTGAAATGAGCAGTGCAGCGTGTGTCTTTAATCAGGCCATAACCGATTTCTCTTCCGAACCACATTATATTAGTTCACATCTGGTTTTTGGCATATTCACATTGTTCAAAGATATGAGTTCGTTTTTTTTTCTTTCTTTTTTGGGGGGTATACTCTGTGTCATGTCCCGACTTGTTTTTTCTTGAGGGTGCCACGCCTATCAACCTTTCCCCTTTTGTCTGACACATTTTGGTTTTTCTTGCTCCCTCATTGGTCTATAATGCTTGCCATGGGTATTTGCCTATGACGCTGTCTATGTTCCACCAAAAACTAAAGGCTTAGCGACATCAATGCTTTGAAACTAGATCATTTCAGTCCATCTTTATTAATGATAAACGACATTCAAACATCGGCTCTTTCCTGTGCTTTGCCTAAAGTAAAACCCGCATATTATCTAAGAAATATCACTACAATATAAGAATTAAAGAACAATTAACCATATTTATTAATGATAACTGACATTCAAACACCGGCTATTTCCTGTGCATTGCGTAAAGTAAAAACCCCACATTATTTAAGAAATATCACTACAATATAAGAATTAAAGAACAATTAACCATCTTTATTAATGATAAACGACATTCAAACACCGGCTATTTACTGTGTATTGCGTAAAGTAAAAACCCCAATTATCTAAGAAGAATCACTCCCATATAAGAGTTATTTTTCCATTACGTGTCAAATACTTTCGTGACCAACAGTCTTAAAAAGCAAGATAACCATCCAAAATCATATATATATCAAAGATTAAGTCTCCTTATTTTGAAATCCTAGTATTTTCGTTTTACATAGATCCAATACTTGGCAGGTATCAGTTTGAAAAATGTCGGTTTGCACAGCATATCTGTTTATTTGATTTAATACACAACATAATTTTCTAATATCTGCAGCTTAATTACAATTATACACTTGATCATTATTATGAAATATTGACATTTTTCAATTATTCAACTTTGAGACTTCCATGCAAGAACTATGACCCAGAATGCCAAATGTCTTTACGATAATCTCCTTATCTTTCGTCGAGCTACAATACAAAAGTGTCCGGTCTAGTATTTTGTCCGATGGCTAGTTTTATAAGTTCTGAAACCCACGTTTTTGTGGAAAATGCTATGTGCTATGCTATAGAATACTGTTGCCTCGGCTGATTTTTAAATATATATAATTGTTGATTTTCTCGTAATCTACCTCCCTCTATATCCCCTATTTGTATACTATTGGCAATACGAAATCAGTTACCGTGTCTTCTTTAACATGAAAGTTTTCAGTGTAGTGTTGTGTGTTCTATGTTTGTCTTTCGTTTGGTTGCCATGGTCTTGTCTGTCTTCCGACTAAACAATTTCTGTCTGCCCTTTGGTATCTTCGAATTCCTTTTCATAGTCAAATTATTGTCTTCACAAAGCTTACTATTAGAGCAGATTATTTTTGAGGGGCAACATATCCAGATAGCTTTATTACAAAATAGGGTAAGTACTTATGTTATAAAACAGCAACCCCTAGCCCCAAAAAGTCAAATGCTTCGTTTTCATAGGATTTTCAATTATCACATTCGGTGTCGTTCTTGAATGCGGTATTTATGTACGATACTTTTTAAAAAAACTGCTTATCATTTAGCTATTTCAATGTATTACCACGTTCTGTCGATTTTAAAATTAAAGAAATTGCGCAGTGTTATGTTATATTGTCAGTCTGGGAATATGCATTGTCATTTATTCATTGAAAAATTTGAACGTTAGTGGAATCGTGATGACCGTTTAAATGCATAATTTGCTTTTAATCTGATTCGTTTCCCCAAAGTGCTAATAAATAAACGACACAATGATCTATAGATAAATTATATGTTCTTGTTAATGGGCGTATTGAGAGTATTTTTTACCTTTTCAGATATTATGGTGCTAGGTGTTTACTTAATTCGGTTTCAGATTTTGTGATATGGTTTGCATTTTTGCATTGCTTTTATTATAAAATGATCTAATTGGTTCAATTTCGCGATTTTGTTTTATTTTGGTCTGCTTCCATTTTTCACAAACGGTGATTAAAGTTTCTTTGGCTTTCCCTTTGCGATATTTGTTGTTAGTTCCGCGTCTCGCATGAAAATTTATCTTACCTACACATCCGAAATACTAAAAGGTGGTGTGAATCAAATGTGAATTCTAAAACATTCCACAGATTTCTTAGAATGCCAAAAATCAAGATCCCTTTTCTCATGCATTAACAACATAAACTTGATTTCTCAAGCTTTTATACCACTACTCCCCTTTTAAAATTAAAAGCTTTGGTTCACTTTTGTTGTTATAAACTGGTAGGGAGGGACAAACCTTATTTTACAATCTACTAAAGAGTACTCGAAGGAAATCTCAGAATGCCTAATTTCCTGCTTGTCATCATTGTTGTAATGTTTGGCGAATGTGGTTTTCAACAGACTATAAGCAACTAATCGTTCAACCCTTCTCGCCGATTTATCGTCTTATTTGAAAGAAACTGACTTCAAACAGTGCCTTCTGTGGATAAAGAGAATACGCTGGCTATATCGTTTGGTTTCAACTTCCGCTATTTTGATCATGTTCTTTTCTTATTATTTCTAAATTTAGTAACTATGTATGACCGCATCTATCCTATTGAACTTAAGTTCAAAGATACTACAAAAGCAGAAAGGTCTTCTTTATACTTAGAATTACACACCCAAATTGACTGTCAGACCGGTTTAAGAACAAAACATAAAATTTTACGACGAGAAAGACTACTTTGATTTTCATATTTTTTACTTTCTGTTTATGTGTATCAGCATAGATGGTCGGTATAGTAAAAAGCACGGTTCATTCATCAGAAACATTTATAAATTATTTTCTCTCGTCCTGAATATGCATGATTTTTTTTTTCGCTGGACGTTAAGCAACGTCCAATCGATCAATCACTTTATTGGTCATGAACATGTTTTCCTGTCCTTTTGGTTTCTTCGAATTCCCTTTTCCATATATCATTTGAAGTAAAAATGTGACATTAACGTATCAGAAAGCACGAAATCAACAGTTGATATGGTTATACTTTATATTCTTGAATTGTAATCAATGGTTTGAATATAATCGTCTAATTTTTTTACTTTTGATGATTCTAATATTTCCGCCGATTTGATTTTAGGTACAAGAATTCAAGATAACTTAGATAATTCAGATTTGTATTTTTAATCATTTTTGGATAAACAGAAATTGACGTAACTCGCAATTCTTAGTTTTATTCATTGATATATACACATGTATTGTGTTTTTATCGTGAGTTTTTTAAGTGGTCATCTCCGGGGTCAGCTCCTTCCTCATTTTGAAAATTAAATAACCTATTGATATCATTTTTAAATAGATCGGTCAGAATATCATCATTATGAATATGTGGAATTACAACTCTATGGGAATACGACTATGTGGGGAGCGGGGGATGTGCAATCTCTGATTGCTGCGTTCGGTTTCATTAAGATTTGCATTTATTTACTTTTTTGTTGTAACTAACTTTCTGCAAGAGTTCTCCATTTAGGAGATAACTGTATTGTATTTTAAGCTTTGAGGACGAAAATCGCGGATTTTACTGTCGCAAATTGAGTTAAACGGATATTTGCGAGAGCTTTTTCGTCCGAAAAGCTTAAAATACAATAGAGTTTTCTCCATTCTAATGTAATTGTAGTTTAAAACCTTTGCTTTATATAAAAAATAATCGATTTAAAAAAATCCGAGAAACGTTGTAGACGTTTTCCGATGATAAACGTCATAGAAACAACAAGACGTGACTTGAACGCTTGTGAAATGTGAACATCAGACGTTAAAAGACTTCGTGTACGCTTCAAATTCGGATGAAATCGTCTAAAAGCAGTATTTTCAGGTAGATATATAATATATTTTGTGTATGTTTATTACATTTGGCAATCACTAACTCCATTGTTTCAACATGTCGGCTTTTTATACAAGTTAATTTTAGTTACGGCAAATGGATTTGTGAATTTTACGTAGAATTTAAGCCAATCAAATAAGGTGTTACAAAAATATTGCATTAGAATAAGAATTATATTAAGTGAGAGACTCAGCTTTTTAGAAATTCTGATTTTATTTAAGTTACATGCGCATGAAAAATAGATTAAGGTTTTAGATATGTTGCGAATTAAAAGCTTTTAATCTTCAGTTTTATCAAATAATAAAGTAATGAATAGCAATTAATTCACAAATTATGAACTTCTATGAAACTACATCAGATATTTAACATTTTTATTCAGATAACCGCATTAAGTGAAGAAATGTCATTGTACTGAAGAAAAGTTTAATGTGGACAGGAAACGGTTAATCTATCAAGTCATTGCTTCTTCTTAATATAATATCAAAACGTTGATTGTTCATTCACTTAAAGCGACGTCGAACAGACAGAAAGAAGAAAGTGAAATACACTTTGAAGGTGTATGCTCTACTGTTTTTGTTTATGGAATAAGTGTCGGGAAGATAGTGGTCTATTTTGCTTTTTGTTGTTTATTTAAAAACCGGCATTAATTCCATAACCTTTACTTTTATATTATATATACGTAATTGTAACGTCACAAACTTAAGTAAAACATCATCAACAATAACGTAGACAAATATCGTTGATAAATCAACACTATAGACCACTCTCCAACATAGTTCAGTCCTGTTGAAGACTCTACCATTCGTTTTCATTCATTTTGTAAGTTGTCTGTTAAACCGTTATTATCACGAATATGACAACATAACATCTTGTCACAAGTCTGTAAGCATTTTTCAAAACTTCGATAGAAAAAGTACCGTTGAGATAAGAAGATAAATGGAGAATACGGTATGAAAGATTCGATGTAGTCATATACAGACAATTCTGCTTTTGTCAATATTTTTGGTGGTTATGTGTAAGAAAGCAAGAAAATATATGTGTGCGTACATGCTTGTTTTGGCATGGGTTTCTAGTTTGTGATTTTATCAATGAAATAGCAATCACCATCCTTATATCAACATGAAAGGCACCTATATGTACAGTCTTCTGTAAGTTTGCTAAAATGATGGAAATGGTTCGAAAATCCCAAGGTGCAAAAAACAATACAATACAATGAAAACTAAGGATTTCTAAAGAAGAGCCCTATGATTCACTAGACTGATGATAGTCCTCGAGTTTCGTATTTTCAAGCCGATGGAAAGTCGCAAACGGTATAAGACGTGCATTTGTTATCGTCTTCTAATCTTCTAATGTAGACGTTTGACTCTCTTTGTATGCACTGAAAAAATATTATATTAAAGTAAAGGACAAAAAAAACGTAGAACTATAAAGATGCTAAACCAAATGGTCCGTTTTACACAAAGAATACTTAGGTTAACCGATGCATTGTGTAGTTGACAAATGACAAATTAAAAATCCTCAATTTCATGCATAACTACTACCTAGAAAAATCTCTCCCACGCACAAAGCATTTTCATTTCTACATGTATGTCAAAAACATTTCGTGACATAGTCTTAGATAGCAAGATGCTTGTTAATTAGGTTCATAAATAAAGATTACGTCTACTTATTATGAAATCCTATTCATTTTTATTCAAAACTGATCACATGCTAGACACTGATCAGTCTGCTAGAAAAATCCTTTTACAATATGAATAGAATATCTATGTTATTTACTGTATATAAGCCATTAGTTTTTCAATATGTAGCAAATTTAGTTTTAATCAAAGCGTACATCACTGATTATATTAAGTATTTGCTGGTCTCATTTTGCTTTAATTTTTATTTTTATTTGTTCTTGTTATAGTTTGGAAACTTTGTAGTTTAACTATCATGTTTTTGCATTGTTCTCGATTGTGGTACTTTCTTTGTTTTGTGCACTGCACAAATTTAAGGTTTTTTTCTCATTGACTCATTTTCATTTGATTGCAAGAATCTAAAAGGTTAATTGGAAAAAAATATGAAAGTTAAAACAATTTTCAATTGGCTGTTTTAGATGGTGGACCCAGTCCATTTAAAACTCTAGAAATCAAGACAGAGGAGCTTCTTGTGACATTGTTAAATGTTTATATAAAGGGCCAAAACGGACCTATAAATAACTTGCTGGTTCTGTTCCAATATAACAATAAAAACTATTGAAAAATAAACCTAAATGTTTTGAAAACACAACACTGAAGCGCATTAAAGTTCACATTTTACTGACAATGCAGTAATGTCCCTTAAGGTCAAGCGCCGGATATTGTACATTGAGTCTTTAAGTCCTTTTTAATCAATTAACAAAATAATATTTGGATGTTAAATTATCAGGACCATTACCAAGTAAATATTAGTATTACAACTAAGCTTAAAAAGTAAATAAAACTTAATTATTGGACAATTTGTTGAATTCTTCAAATTTCATGAGTTATTAATTGGATTTCCGATGTTTTTCTATCAACGTGAATTTCATTAATACAAATAAAACACAAATTTTAAATTTATCAGAAGTGCTATTGTCATCTTTCGTAGTATTTAAGAGATATTACTATACAAATTGTGATATCAAAAAGCGAAATAAAAATCGCAAACGACTTTCAGGGTGTTTAATAATATCGACAATTGAGAATGATTTCTGCAGTGTTCAATATCTTAGATTAGGGGGAGGGTTCACTACTCAAAAACACGTTTAATCACCCAAGATACTTTTTGGGCCTGTCCTAAGCCATGAACTGGCAATCAAGTGGATGTCGTTTTTTATATGTCACTTGCTTTACAGTGTATACTTATAAGGAATTCGAAGATACCAAAGGGCAGACAAAAATCGTTAAGTCGGAAGACAAGAACATGGCCAACAAAATGTAACGAAAGACAAACATACAACATACAACACTATACTGAAAACTAAAGCTGCTGTAACACGAACCCTACAAAAACCAGGGTGAGTTCAGGTACTTCGGATAGGTAAGCAACTCCTGTTCCACTAGTGGCACCCGCCGTGTTACTCAGTAGTCAAAGCCGATGTATAATCACAATCGATGTATAGTCACAACCGGTATAGGAACGGATTTGTATTCATGACAGTGGGAAGACGTCCGGAGTGGTGACTCTAATCTTTTCCTGATAAACCCTTGGCTCAGTAGCTTTCTTGTCAGCTGCAACCTCTATCCATAAAATCCTGATAGGAAGCACAAGCCCTGGAGTAGCGTATCAACTGAGAAATATATACTCCGTATGCAAGTGTGGCTGGAATGTTTGCTAGACATGAACGGAAAGTTTACAATCAAAGTTGTCTCCCCTGTCGTAAAGTTTTGTTCTTAATCCGCCCTTTATGTCAATATCTGGCCAACAGTTATTCCATTTGAGTATCAACACTTTTTGCCAGGAACTATTTACTGATTGCCATAGGATGTCGATATTTATCATTTATTTGAGTCCTTAGGGGCAAACTGTAGTTGTTTGTAATTGTTTTGGATGACTGTCTTTTAGACAATCAGACGACATCTCCTTTATAAATACATGTTACATTGTTCACAATTTGTTTTAAATTCAAATTAGTTAAAGTGAATATAACTGTTTCTATTGTTTTGATACAGAGGATCATTAAATATTACACATTCCAATCATCAATAATGTTGATAAGCAATCGGCTGTATTCACTAGTGTCATTGTAATGCTGAATACACTTCAAAGTTTAGAAGTTAAATCCCCATTTTAGGCGAAAATTTTAAAAATGAATTAGGGGTTCGTGTTACTCCAGCTTTAGTTTTCAGTGTAATGTTGTGTGTTCTATGTTTGTTTTTCGTTTCATTTTGTTAACCTTGGTCTTGTCTGTCTTCCGCCTAAACGATTTCTGTCTGCCCCTTTGGTATCTTCGATTTCCTTTTACTCTCTTGGTTTCTCCGAAGTATAAATCAAAGTATGATGAAGAGTTTTGGCATTTGTGCTTTTTTTATTTTTAGGTCAAAAGAGCGATTTTGGTTGATATTGTAATTGAAGCCAGGATTGTTAATTGTAAAAACATCATCAGTGTGCAAAATGTAAAATGGAACGACTAATAATTCCTTTTAATTTTTGTTGTTGTTTGGATGAATCCGGTTAATACAAATAAAAAAAGCAGACTGTAAGCTTAAGGTGGCAGAGTTTTTTGTACATGGTATCTGTTCATAAAGCATGCAATTGTTTTGCAATAAATTATCCATGGTTTGTTTACATCCCTTTGTTACTTTTTAAAAGAAACTTCTTACATGTAACATTTGTCATCTAGTTAGAAAATCAATCCTTCTGGCAATCATCAAATGCAGCCAAATAAAGTTTATACAATTCATCATTATTTCCGTGTAATGTTATTTTTGGATCAGTGAATCTAACGTGGAGACTTGTTCGCCTAATTAGATTGGTATAAAGAGAAAGAAAACAGTTGCAAAGGAAACTTGTCGATTGTTACTAAATGCCAAGCTAACTGATTAAACGATGTTTTGTATACAGAGCTGTTATTCCGTGATGACGAGTGCAGCAATATAGGGAACATAATCTAAACAAGCATCATTCAAAACATTCTGTGCAGCCCAACTGGATAATATACTCCGATTTCTATGTTAGATTATGTCGAAAAGTCTGCAAAGGCAAATATAGAGTTTAATTTGTCAATTATTCATAAGTTCAAGTGTTTTCTAGTGGTTAAGATTTGACAAGTTACAGAATTTTTCCAAAATGCCATTAAACGAAATTTGTAAATCGTCGTGATTTTTTATAAAGAACAACAACTTACCGTCTTTCGTCCCTACTTTCATTAAGCGGTTTTATTTTTCTACAATTTGCAACTACATCCGAACACTCGATGATAAAATTAATTGGAAACATTTGAAATCATTGAGAACTTAAGGGAAATATATTAAATGCGATAACTTTGTGAAAAAAATTACAAAATTAGCAATCTTGAAAAAATATTGAGAATTTTTGTCTGCTTTATGTACATTTCAAGAGTAAATTCTTATCAGGACTCTTCTATTTCATTATCCAATATTTATGGTCTATAATTCTAGCTTGTGTTTATTGTTTAACCTTTCTGGAATGCAATTAGTCAGAAAAACAAAGACATCATAGACAAAAGATTATATGGTTTACGAGTCCAAGCAAATCAAATTAAAACATAATCAATAGATGTTATTTAATCGACATCCAAAATAAGTAAAAACACGAAAAAAATTATACCACAACAAATGAAATTTGCAATGACAAAAGTAAAGTCATCAACCGAGTTTTTTATTATGCAATTTGAAATGCAAATTTAAAAATGTATATATAAAAACAAATCTAAAGACCTCTCGCCTTGTTAAGAGTGGATCAAAATCACATTGGTTGGTAATGTAAAATAAATGCACTTACAGATAAATTAAAACATAGTGTTTTTGGTTTAAAATGTGCTATTAATAATAATTGCACCTTATATAAGAATCTTGGATCCTGATTGGTTCAAAGCCAGTGTATTTTATGTATATTTTAACTAATTCGGCCATTTTTCAGCTGCGGGGCTATATGCCTGAAATATATGCCTTTTTTACCCTCAGCCGTGGTATTTTCCAAAAAGCTTATTCCTTTTTAGAGGACCTGTTCTCTTGATGTCCCTTCCTCTAACCTGATTTGACATGAGCTACATGGCGTGTGTCCTGCAGGAAGCAGAGACTGCTTCCTCTTCCGGAGCACCTGAATCTACCCCCGATTTTTTAGTGGGGTCCATGTTGTTCATTTGTTTTTTTAGTTTTTAGTGCTGTGTTTTTGTCGTTTTTTATCTTGTCCTCGTTGTTCTTCGGAGTATTGCATAGCTTCTTGTTTGGTTGGACTAAATCTTTTTTTATTTGGTAACTTTATAGAGATGATTTATGCTTGTTGACTTTGTCATCCGACAAAGCCTACTTATCTTTTGTTTGCAAAAAAATATTTATGCGTTTTTCAGGCACTGTAATTGAGGTAAAAAAATAGACTGTTCCCATCGATTTATTCTCAGTTCAACATTCAGTTGGAAGGATATGAGTCAATGAAAATAGACGTACCAGTCACCAACGTTCCAATTAAGATGAGTTTAAAGTATTGTTCTGTTGATGCGTTTAAACAAAATGGTAGAAACAGAGGTACTGAAAAATAAAATAAAAAATATATATAAATAATTTTTAGAAAAAACAGTAGAGAGTTAAGGAATACGGGTCTGGTGACTCTTGTTACGAGTGGTCGTCACATACATATATAATACAACCCTTACGACCTTTTGAGGAACGTTTGGCAGATGCGTAAATTATAGAAAGTTAAGATTTTTTCAATGGGTTTTC
>JARWCS010329543.1:0-12259 GCA_034783895.1 Geukensia demissa | reverse complement strand
TTTTTATTTAATGAAAAATTTTCTGTTGTTCGTTCATTTTTATTAATGCTGAATACACAAAAACCCATATTTTATTTCAGATAGAAATGATTGGATTGTTAGATGTTCTCGTTTAAATTAGATTATTTTGTAATGTGGAACAGGAATTTAATCATTTTGTTATCATTAAATAAACATATATAAACCATGAGTAGCAGGATGACTATACCCAACAATAAAAGTCTTATGAAAAGGCGCTTATACAAATTGAGAGATCAATTTAAAAGTAAGTGAATACATTTATTCAAAATCCTACTACCCGCTCCTCAATGTAAAAAAAAATTGAAGATACCAAAGGGGCAGACAGAAGTCCAGTGTAGAATACCCATGTGAGAGATCAAAGTGCATAGTTCAAAGACAAGAAAAATTTGAAACAAACTAAAAGATAAAACGAAAACAGAAGGAACAAAGACTTGGAATCCATGAACGTGGGATCAGGTGCTCAAGAAATGTGAGCATCCCCTGTCTTGCGCGCAACACCCATCGCGTAATCCTTAAAATCTAATCCAGGTTAACGTCAATCCGCGAAGATGCGTCAGCTTAATGTTGCATTACCGGTTACAGCTCCATAACTAGTTCAGATACACTGATACCATATGGATCGACCAATTCATGGTGGCGACCATAGAATTTAAGGAAGAACGATTTCGACCTTGATTTTATGTATCCTTGTTGTAGTAGTTTATGCGACAATGCTCTCTTTAGAAAACCTGTTACTTAGAACTGTCAAGAAAGTGTCGGATCAACTGCGAAGCATAAACCCCGTAGGCAGGGGAAGCAGGAATATTGCCACATAAATCTGGGAAGTTTATAATAGGAAAGTTGAAGTAATCCCGTTTGTTGTAAATCTTAGAAACAAGTTTTCCCTCTTGTTCAATTTCGAGGAATAAATCTAAGTATGAAGCAGATTTGTTGAGTCTGTGGTCTAATTGATTTCTAGTTCGCTGGGATATATTTGGTCGAGATGTTAAATTTAAAGTTGGAGTATTCAATGAGAAAACATCATCAATATAGCGAAAAGTAAACTAAAACGATCTGACCAATTTCCCTTTGTTATTTCGCAGGAGTCCCTGAATGAATTCTGCTTTATACGAGTACACAACACGTCGGCTAGTAGGGGCGCACAATTTGTGCCTATTGGAATGCCAGCGGTCGGTTGATAAACTCGCCCAACAAATTCTATAAAAATGTTGTCAATCAGAAACTCCAGCGTTTTGAGAATATCACCTTCACTGTATTTATTATACCAATCTGTGTGTTCTCTTACAAAGTAAGACAAATTTTTACCTATAACCAAATATTTATATCTTGGATTTCTATTTTGTTTAACAAAACACTGATGTATCAATTTCTTAAGACGGTCTTTAAGTTGAATGTGGAATCGTGGTATAAAGATTTGAATACTTTTACATAATTTTTAAGAATCGGATTTGAGGTATTGAAGAAGATCTTTCGAATTTTAAATATCCACATTTGTTTAACACCACTTAAGGAGTACGCTTTATCACAGAACCTTTGATAGCCTTCCTTGATTGTCGACAACATAGTAGTAATTAATTTAGAAAGAGGTTTGGTGGACATTTGTGAAGTTTTGGTATTCAGAATAAAGACGCAAGATCGGACTTGTCTTCTTTGGTGTCAATACCAAACAAAGACAGAACCGACTATGGTTAACGAAGATGTCTTTAGAAAGTGTAGTAGGTGTATATGTTGGATTACCAGATGTGTCGGTGATGCCAAGCTCTTTTATCAAGAAATCGTTAAATCAAAAAACAGACAGGACCATGGCCAACATAAAAAGAAACTAAAGACAAATACAGTACGATAATAGTAATCGTTAAATCAGAAGACAGACAAGACCATGGCCAGCATAAAAAGAAACGAAAGACAAACATTGTACACAAAACACTACACTGAAAGCTACAGTTACACGAACCCTACAAAATCAGTGTGAGTTCAGGAGCTTTAGAGGGGTTAGAAACTCCTGTTCCACTAGTGGCACCCGTACTGTAACTCAGTAAACAAAGCCGCTGTATAGTCGCAATCGGTGTTAGTCACAACCGGTACATGAACTTATTTGTTGTCACGACAGTGGGAAGATATCCATTTTCATTTGTGAAATTTATATTTCGTATCGATAAACTAAATCATGATGGCGACCGAATAATTTCTGGAGTGATGACTTTTTTCTTTCCTTTAGAAATCCTTGGTTCAGTAGCTTTCTTGTCAGCAGCAACCCTCTATCGACAAAATCCTAGTAGAAGGCACACGCCCTGGAGTAGCGTATCAACTGAGAAATATACACTCCGTATTCAGATGCGGCTGGAATGTTGCTAGAAATAAGCGGTACGTTTTTAATAGAAAAATCAAAGTGATCTCTCTTGTCGTAAAGTTTTGTTTTTAACACACCCTTACTGTTTCCAGGTGTAAGTCAAAGTATGAAGCAGATCTTACTGTTTCTGTAGTATCCTTGATTTAAAGTTCAATTGGATAGATGCGGTCAACATATTCACCAAAGTTGGAATTATTCAGTGAAAGAACATCATCTATATAGACTCATTTATATACAATGTAATTATAAAATTAATTCATTAATATACAGAAAACTGTGGGCAATTTAAATCGATATTTCATTCCTATGGGGGTGATTTTTCTCCAGTACACATACTGATAATGTTTTTATTTTTTATTTAATTCAAAATGGAATAAAATTTTGATTCTGAATGAATTTTGATTTTCTTACCAAATTTTTGTTAACCTTTAAGACTTTAAGCCAAGTGTAGAAATCTCATGCGAAAGATCGAAAGTGCATAGTCAAAAGAGAAAGGACAAATTCGAAACAAACTAAAAGATAAAACGCAAACAAAATGAAAAAGGCTTGGACTCCTTTACAAGACAGTCTTCCAAAAGGGTAGGCATCACCTCTCTAGAAACAAGGTGAAAAAAATTACCCGCAAAGAAAAGTACAATGGAAAACAAGTAGCAGAATCAGCAAAAAACAAACAGTAAGGACTTTTAGAAATTTGTGAACTCGAAAAGGAAGTCGAAAAGTGGATTATCAGAGTTAAGTGAAATACAAGTAAATGGAAATGTGTTCATAGCCAGCATTGACATTGACAAAGTTAGATTTACTAGCAAACTATTTCAGCATTGTTTTTGGTGAAGAGGATATAAAAGTATTCTTTGAAACAGAAACAAAATCACCGAAAGTAAGATCAACACAGACAAAACGTTTACTCTAAATGAGGTTTGAAAACTTCTTTTAGTCTTGAATACCATAAAATCTTCAGGTCATGATCATGCGCACTCAAGAGTGCTATACAGATTAGCACATGACATGTGATAGAGACCATTAAAAATGATATTTAACAAATCATTGATCACTGGAATAGTACCAGACACATTAGTAGTAGCAATAATTACTGCATTAATGCTACTGATGAGATGTTACTCCTTGAAATGTACATTTTTTCCATATTTATTTAACATTGGTAATTTTGTATTATCAAAGGTGACAAAAAGATAGCATCATAGATAGACAAGTGAGCCTGTCTTAATATTTAAAAAAAGTAAGAGGATTGTAAATCATATGGATAACTTTAATATCTTCAGTAATAAACAATTCGGATTCATTGTAATTGTGAAATGGATATTTCGTATCAATCAAATCATGATGGCGAGCGAAAAATTTCCGGAGTGATGACTTAAATCATTCCTTGAGAAACCATTGGTTCAGTTGCTTTCTTGTCAGCAGCATAGGAAAGCTAAAGCCCTGGAGTAGCGTATTATTCGAGAAATATACACTCCGTATGCAGGTGTGGCTAGAATGTTGATAGACATTAACGGAAATTTTCAATGGTAAAATTGAACTCATCTCTCTTGTTGTAAAGTTTAGTTGTTAACTTCCTCACTGTCAATTTCTAGGTGTAAGTCAAGGTATAAAGCAGATTGATTTCAAGTTCAGTTGGATAGATTTGGTCAACAGTCACCAAATTTATAACTATTCAGTGAAAGAACATCATCTATACAGCTGAACGTGAAACCAAAAGCTTGAGCGAACTTTTTTCTTCTTTTTCTGCAGAAGGCTCTGTATGAAGTCATGTTCATACGAATAAAGGAATAAATCGGCGAGAAGTGGTGCACAGTTGGTCCCCATTGGAATGCCGACAGTCTGTGGAAACGCATGTCCGCCAAACATTACAAAAATGTTTCAAAAAATCCTGACGTATACAGATCGCAGCTCATACGTTGAGCGAGGGCATGTGCAGTGATTCAGTCGACACAGAAGCAGCTTAAACAACTAAGGATGTGTTGCTCAACGATTGAAATCATCTCTCCAATATTGTACGGCAGACACAAAATTCGTGTTGGCTAATATGGATTGTCCGTTAACAAGAAAGACATGTGGATTTTTCCAGTAGGGTGGCAGTGCAAAATGTATTCTAACTCTTCGCTTTTTCCGCCTTGTGGTTGTAATACTGTAATACAGTACTATTAAGATTTTCCCCTATACCTTGGAATGAATATTACTGGATTTGAAAAAGGCCAGTGCTACAGACGTCTTAAAGAGACATGAACTGCTTATCCTTCAAAACCTCCTGATTTCATCAACAGTGTCTTGGTGGGGTCTGGATTGCTCATAGATTTGTGCTGATTTTTTAGTTTTGTTTTTGGTTTTTTTTCTTGAGTGGTGTTGTATTTGTCTTGTTTTTGTTCCGGAGGTTTCCATGTCTATCAATTGTCTCCTTTATTCTGACCTTTTAGCATATTTCGCTTCCTCATATAGAAGAAGAGGAGGATAATATGTGTCATTTCTCGTCTTTGTGAAGGAAACAAAGTGCTAGTATGTATGTTATTTTACATTTTATACTTCGTATATATTATATATGAATCTCCTTTAGTACAGTGGTAATACCAGATAAGTGGATAGGACCTTTTTGAAAAAAAAAAGTAACAGTAAACTAGCGTCAAAGTACATGTTTACCAATGTTGAAAAAATATTGCGAATTTTGTTATGCTATGTGTATACATTTCAAGGAATAACCTCTCAATAGTAGCATAAGAACCAAAACATAGGAAGTCTAAGCTCCAAACAAAGTGAAAGAAGTATTCAAGTCCAAACAAATCAAAATGGGGAGCCAAATCCAACTTTTTTTGCAATACGTTTCAAAGCATTTCCATATATTTTAGTGTTTTAGAATTTAAACAAAAAATTCAGCAAATTTCCGTTAAACATTTTTTTCATAAATTTCATGTCAGATAATTCTCAAAATTGGACTGGGGAATACCCTCAGGGACCTCTGTTCCACCAGCATAAGTATCCACCCAGTGGTTTCAAAATACAAGCTTACCAATATTGAATATATGCTGTGGATTTTGGTATGATGTATGTACATTTCTTTTAGAACCGAAACATAGGAAGTTTGAGCTCCAAACATAATAAAAGAAGTGTTCAAGTCCAAACAAATTGAAATAGGAAGCCAAATCCGATGGTGGAGACAACTACTAAGTGCAATATGTTTGGAAGCCTTTCTGTAATTTCAGTGCTTTAGAATTTACAGACCAGTAA
This sequence comes from Geukensia demissa, assembly GCA_034783895.1. Taxonomy (NCBI): domain Eukaryota; kingdom Metazoa; phylum Mollusca; class Bivalvia; order Mytilida; family Mytilidae; genus Geukensia; species Geukensia demissa. Next base: position 6,651 of record JARWCS010329543.1, on the reverse strand, counting down.
ACCTTACTTGTATTTCATGTAAGCTGCTAGAGAAATATTTCTGTGTAATCATATAGTAGAAGATACTTTTTTGCCAATAAAAATAACTAAATCCATATCAGACCGCTCAACTGCTTTTTGTCTTAGAAAAAATTGACAAATTCATTGAATGAATGAGGTAGATTGTGTGTTTTTAAGTAAAACGCCTGTTTATGAAGTATCTATACTTACCTGCATCAACTTTTTGCAATGTTCCCGGGTTGTCTACAGCTTTTGTCTGAATTTAAATTTTCCCGCAATAGGACTTAGGTCATCTCCTCTTAATCAGCCTCGATTCAGTTTGTGAGGGCCACAAAAAATAATACCTCATTAATAAGAGAATAAAGGCCGAAAGGGGAGGAGGGCGGGTGATGCAGGTAAGTATAGATACTTCATAAACAGGCGTTTTACTTAAAAAACGCACAGTTTATATCACTATCTATACTTACCTGCATCAACTTTTTGCAAGAGGAATTTGTAGCATACAAGGGAGGAGAGAGGCCTTAACAAAAGTTACTCATCAACTACCCCCTTAGTTTCTTCTTTTAGCTGTTTCTAAAATAGCTGATCTTGCAAATCTGGCATCATTAGTAGGAACATCCTTCATGTAGAATGAAGTGAATGTGTTCTCAGAGGACCAATGAGCTGCATTTATAACTTCAGTCACTGTTGCTCCATTAAATAATGCCCAAGAAGTCGAAAGTCTTCTAGTGTCATGAGCACGAATTGTTTGTCTGAATTATCATACACCCAACGAATAAGTGACACAATCCATCTTGATATTGTACTTTTTGAAGCTGCTTTGCAGACTCCTTTCTGATAAGTTAAGAAGAGATTAAACTTATCATTTTCATTCCTGCTCAATTTAGTTCTCTTAATGTAAGTCTTTAAAGCTCTATACGGACACAGTAATAAGTCTCTATCATCTGTTGCATAAGTATTAAATGCTGGGATGAATATAGGAATCCAAGGATTTTGTAAACGTTGTGTTTTACTAAGGAATTGAAAGTTTGATATTAATCTAATTCCATGTCTCTCAAAGCGAATATTTCCTTCTTCAACACTTAAGGCGTGTAACTCACTCACCCTGGATGCTGAAGCTAATGCCAATAAAAATACTGTCTTCCAAGTCAAAAACTTTAATTCACAAGATATTAAAGGTTCAAAAGGAAGATCACACAATCTGCAAAGTACGGAGGGTAAGTCCCAATTTGGAAGTAAGGGTTTAATAGATGGATTGGAATTATAAATACCCTTAATTAGTTTGGAGTGATCTCTATTAGAGCTGACTGATTGATTTCCCCATCCTTTACGTTTAGAATTAATTGCAGATTTGTATCCTATAATTGTAGCAACTTTACATTTTTTACAGTATTAAGATACACAAAAAATTCTGCAATATCAGTCACAGAAAAGGGACTGATGTGCCTTACAGTACACCAGCTACTAAAAATTTGCCTCCTGACTGCATAGAGTTTTTTAGTGGACTATCTGATAGATTGTTCCATAAACCTGGAAGCCTCTTTAGAAAATCGTTTTGTAGAACTGGATTTGCTGATATTTTCCGTACTGCAAAATTTAGACTCTGAGGATTTGGATGGAGTGAATGTCCCCTGTTTTGAGACAACAGGTCGTGTACTATTGGAAATTTTAGAGGAACCTCTGTGATCAATTATAATAGTTGAGGAAAGAAACCACGACTGGTGGGGTGCAAATGGCGCTACTAGAAGAAGTAGACATTGATCCTGTCGCACTTTCAGAAGTACTTTGGGTATTAGAATTGGAGGAGGAAATGCATATGCAAACATCCCTGACCAACTTACAGACAGAGCATCGCAGGCCCATGCCAGTGGATCTGGATAAGGGCTGCAAAAGATTGGCAATTGGCTGTTGGCATGTGTTGCAAAAAGATCTATGTTGGCTGTCCCCAGAAAATGAAAAATCTGCTGAACCACTGATTTCTTGAGGGTCCACTCTGTTATACGAGTCAGTTTTTGACCCCTGGAGAGCTTGTCTGCCAGGCAATTCTTCTTGCCTTGAATATGGGCTGCTCGTACATGCACATCCTGACTGCGACACCACTGTATCATGTCCCACAAAAGTATGCAAAGCTTGATTGATTTGGTTTCCCCTTGATTGTTTATGTATGCAACTACAGTTGCATTGTCGCACCTGATCAAGACATTCACCCCTTGAATTTCTTTCTTGAACGCTTGTAGGGCATTCCAAACTGCTTTCATTTCCAGCCAATTTACATGCTGATTTTTCATCTCCTTGGACCATTGATCCGAGATGTGAAGAGGTCCCAGATGAGCACCCCACCCCCACTTGGATGCATCTGTCCACAGTACTTTGTTGTGAGTATAACCCTCCAACGGGACTCCCTTGAAGAAATTGTTGACCTTTTCCCACCATCTGAGATGTATTATAAGGGAGTCTAAAACTGGAACCTGGTGTTGTAGGGGATCTAAGTGAGGGCGCCAAAAACAAAGAAGGTATAATTGGATAGGGCGCATATGTAAACGGCCATAAGGCACTATGTCTATACACGAGACCATGAGGCCAAGTAGACGTAAAAAATGGGATGCTGGGACATGGTGATTGGAGGTCAAGTCTGTTATTGTCTGAATAATGGCTTGAAACTTGTCTTGTGATGGGAAAACAATGCCCTTGCTCAAGTTGAACACCGCTCCTAAGTAAGTTATTTCCTGAGTAGGGAGAATGTGAGACTTGTGCAAATTTATAACTAAACATAACAAGAAGTTTTATTGTTATTGATAACTGACTTAAAAGTACAGTTCTGATTTGATTCTCCACTAACCAGTCGTCCAGATACATAAAAATGTGAATTTGTTGATTGCGAAGATAACCCCCTATTGAAGCCATTATTTTGGTAAAAACCCTTGGAGCTACTGTTATGCCGAAGGGCATGGCTTGAAACTGATAATGTTTGCCTTGAATGCAAAACCTTAGATACTGTCTGTGAAGGGGGAACACTGGTATTTGTAGATACGCATCTTTGAGATCTAGAGAAACACACCCGTCCCCTTTCTGAAGTGCTTGAATTATGGACCTTAGGGTTTCCATTTTGATGTGAGATTTTTCCATGTACACATCTAAGGGTTTTAGATTCAAAATGGGACGTAACCCTCCGCTTTTCTTTGGAACTACGAAAAAAGTGCTGTAGAAGCCCTGACCTTCTTGGTCTTTGGGAACATATTCTATAGCACCTTTTTCGTATATTTTTTTTACCTCTTCTAATATATTTAACATATGTACAGTGTTTGACAAAACTGTTGTCCGTACCCCGGACATGGGCGGTTTCTTTACAAATTTTATACGTAAGCCATCTCTCATGTCTCTGACAATGTTCAACACCCAAGGATCGGATGCTACCTGCTTCCATGCTTCTAAATGATTCTGTAGATTGCACCCTACTTGGGTGTGATCCTGGGCTGACATTACAAAATTGAATTAGGGTTTTTACGGTTGGGGTCGAAACCCCAACTGACGTCCCTTTTTGTAGACTGTCTTGAACAGATCTGTTTTTGTCACTGTGTTTATCTGGTCTATTGTCTTTATGTGGCCTATTTGTCGGCTTAGGACGAGAGTCTGATCCAAAAAAGTTCCCATTGTTTATATTGCGCTTATTATCAGACCGTTTTGAAACCTGCTTATCATCAACTTTAGCTTTCCTGAGATGTTGAGTTTCTTTAGCATCTCGAATGTTTTCAGCACTGTCATGAAGCAAGTCAAAGAACTTCCCTGCGAACAAATTTGTACCAAGAGTTGACTGAAGTTTAAGTTTGTTTTCTGTAGATTTATTTTTAAAAGACATTTCCTGAGTGTGCAGGGATCGCCTAGAGCGTACAGAATTAACGACTATGCGTGAAACAACATCAGACATTGAGGTAAAAATTTCAAGAAGAGCCTTCAAAGCTACTGTTCTCTCTTCATCATTGTCAAGTGTGTCAATATAAGAAGCAATTAAAATGCCATAAGAAATTTGCCGCAGCAAAAGACGTGATTGTGTGTCAACTTATTATGGATATGCAATTCTCTATTCTTAAAGTGAAACTGTGATTTTTTAGTTCCAAAGTTTTTAACATGAGCTCGAGAGTTACAACTGGCTAAACCTTCCTCCACGTTTTCATCTAAACGAGGTGGTGTGCAATACTGAGAAAAATGTGCAGTATTAATTTGGAATTTTTCATCATCTGAGGCTTTGAAAGTTCTTAACTGGCCTTTTGATAGAAATTCCTTATCAACAGAATGAATAGAATTCAGAACAATACCGTCCAATGGTAATCTGCATTTAGGTGAAAACCTCAAATTTTTTTCTGAGGATAGGTGGTCAGACACATATGACTGAAATTGAACCTCTTCAGTTGTTTGATTATCAATGGATATATGAAGCCGAGAGGCAACTTCTGAAACAAATATTGGCCAACTTGAATTGTTATTAACATCAGAGCAAACTGATTCATCACAAGGTTCATGGCCTGACTTCTGAGTAGTTATTGACTGATTGTCCTCATCATTATCATTAGTTAAGCAATTGTCACGAGGAGCTCGGACTGAAAATTCTGATTCATCCTCAGATACATCTTCATAATCAGCTGAACTTGAGGCAAACTTATCAAATCTATGCCTAGTAGTAGAAGTATAATTGACTGAAGGTGTAGTTACAGTGTCGGCAATAGTGTTTGAATTGATGGCTGTAACCATTATGTTAGTGTGACTTGCAACAGTGTTTATATAGGACTGAGTTGTCATAGTCATACCACTGGCACATGGTATATTAACACTAGACTGACTAGTTTGTCTCAAAGAGTATTGTTGACTTAGAGCCTCATCAACTCTTTTGTTTATGATTTCCTGAAGGAAATCTTGTTGTCCAAACATCCACATAAAAGGATTAGAATTTATTTCTGCTCTGGCTTGAGCATTCAAGTCTTGAACTGTAGGAGTGGGGAACGACTGCTGTTGGTCAGCATTATCTGACATAATATTTATAATTGGCATAGATCCCGTGTTAGTACGAGGACTTGAAGTTGTCATAGATGGTACCCCCATATGAGGGTTTATTAAATGAGAAGCTATTTCCCCCGTAAGAGGGATGGAGCTAGGTACGAGCGTCCCCGTATGAGGACTTGAGACTGTAACAATCGACCTCGTGGTCGTGCTTGCCGTAGGCGTAGTCATCACGGATTTCTTTTTGCTTGCAAGCGCGCGAGCTTTCTCAATCATACGTTCGATTAATTATTTTTCAGTCGACCAATCTTTACAATGGTCGCACGGAAATTGTGCATTGCACACGCGATGCCGGTAGCATTCCTTGTGGTCATCGACACTATTCATTTCTTTGCTACATTTTGCACAAGATTTGTAATCTGAAGACATCGTGAAACAGCATTTTGAATAATCCTTAAAAATATTCTTCCAAATCAATAAAGGAATGTTTACGGTACAAGAAAATTCCTAGATGTTAGCCGAAACTCAAATTAATTAAATTTCAACTCAAAAAACGTTCGGAGTAACCATAAAGCTGTAGACCATTCTGGTGCCCGAAAAAAAAACTGAATCGAGGCTGATTAAGGGGAGATAACCTAAGTCCTATGGCGGGAAAATTTAAATTCAGGCAAAAGCTGTAGACAACCCGGGAACATTGCAAAAAGTTGATGCAGTTAAGTATAGATAGTGATATAAACTAGATAGCTTATGTGTATTGAAATTTCCTGAAAGCATTTGTCAACGTGCCACACATGTCTTTTTATAAATTACTCCAATAGGAATATCAATCAGATGCATAGAATGTTTCCTATTCAAAACGAAAGTGTACGTGTCAAAAACAGTCATTTTGAGTGGTCAGTAGGTGGCCAGTAACAACACTAAAATTTCCGACTCTATCCAACCCATACCTGTCCAGTGACAATCTAAATGTCCCTCCCTTACCAGTCCTCTGCTCATAGTTGACACATTACTAATGTATTGTTCGTTAACTTGTTCCTGTCCTGAATATGGCTATATATTGCTTGTTGGACAGTATGCAGAAATCAGAGATGTAATCATTACCTTCATAATAAACACAGAAGCTTTGAAAGTCATCTACAATGGAAGTCCAAAATGTCAAAATAATAGACAAACCAACACCTTGAAGTTATCTTTCTTAAGTCCTTTACCTATAGCCAAAAGTCCACACATTCAGACAAGCTGTAAATAGCCCCAAAAATAAAATGTGAGACCATTTATAACAATTATCTGCCACATAAGCTTTTAATATAAAATCAGTAACAGTTACATTTAAACACAAAAATAATGACATCAACTTGATTGATTGATTGAATGTTGCTTAATTCAGGATTAGAGCATAATAATGAGTGATAATGAATGAACCCTGCTTTGTACTTGTTCAAGATGCTGAGCCAGATTTTTAAGGTGCTAACTCAAAAGCATCGACATGCCACTTTATCCAGAAGTATTATTCTGACTCTGGGCTAACCAGTCTTTGCTCTTACTCTTCAATTCACACTTAATGTACATCAAAGTTAATCATTGGTACAGTAGACTCCGCCTAATTGAATACCATGAATGTCAGAATAAAATATTCAAATAGCCGGTATATTCATATAG
>JARWCS010329532.1:0-12259 GCA_034783895.1 Geukensia demissa | reverse complement strand
CGTAAAATTCCAATGACAATCAATAACGATCTAAAATCACACGAGGGTGCATGTTCAGCAAAATCCATTTTCTTACAATACCATCAAGGTACCTGCAGGTCATACTGCAATTCATATGTTATCATATATACCAAGATGGTGCATGCGGGTCACACTGCAATTCACATATACCATGAGAGTGCCTGCAAGTCACACTTCAAATCATATATACCATAAAGGTGCCCGAGGGTCATACTGCAATTCATATATTGTCATAATTATATACCATGACGGTGCCTGCAGGTCACACTGCAATTCACATGTACAATGAACAATCATGTATGTCACAATATTATTTAATTAGTATACGCACTACGGGTGTCACTGCAGTTCACATATATTATGAAGGTGCCTGTAGGTCCAGGGCCGTAGCCAGAAATTTTCAAAGGGGGGTGCACTTTAATGCAAAAATATTATAGGGGTGCACACCTCATTTTTGCTAATTTTCCCTAAGAAATTTTGATATTTTCTTCAAAAGGGGGGTGCACGTGCACCCAAGAAACCCCCCTGGCTAGGGCTTTGAGGTCACACTGTACATAATTCACATGTACAATTAAGATGCCTGTAGGTCACACTGTAATTCACATATACCATCTATCTCGTAGAAATGTATAGCATTCAAGAAAGTTGGAGTAGTTCGTGCTAGCTTTATCGTAGAAAAAAGTAATTTCAACCGTTAGTTAACCCAAGTTCATACGAATGGACGGATATACTGACAAACCCCAACAGTTTATACCAACCAACTTTAGTAAACTCGGTTTAGTAAACTTTAGTTAAATAACAAACTCAATACAATGTAGTTTCAATTTAATGTGTATAACAAAAGAAATTCTTGTTATCTTTTTAGGTGAAGACAAACTTTTGATGCATTCATGGAAGATTTTCAAGGTAATTGTCAAGAAGATTTGTAATATCTCATAACAACATTTAAGAATTCACCAGTGTTGACAACAATTAGATAAAATTCATTTATATATGTAGAAAAGTTAACAAATAAAACCCGCAATTAAACTAAATACCTCCAAGTGAAACAAAATTCACACTCCCTAGAAAAACAAAAACATATAACACTGAAGTCAAAGACGAAACACAAAGGCACAGATAGACCATCCTGGCTTGGAACAGGCACAAAATTGTATGTGGCTGGTTTAAACCTGTTTTACGGGATCACAAACCTCACCTTTAAGTCTAACAAAATGCCCCTTAACCAAAAAACAATTTGATACATGTCAAGACAAATTAATAAAATAAAAATACCACCGCCACACATTAAGAAACCAAAACTATGGACCAATTCTTGCCAAATAAATTATTATAACACAAATAATAAATAGACAACAATTAAACACTGCTGTAGAAATAAAACGTCTGACTGTATCAGCGTCAATATAGAAATCCTGAACTTGAATGTCTATTTGAATTCATTTAATTGTTTAATATGATAAGATAATTGAACCTCTGTGGTCATAGAAGTCCCTCAACATAGGCCTAATTTGACAAAATTTAAAAAAGAGCTAAAACACCCCCAATTTGGACAAGTTTTTTATTATTAAATTTGATATTGGCAGCATGTATGTTCACTCTCAAGCTTCATGTATATTGTGTCTTATTGTCAATTACGACTTGTATAAGACAATCTTCAATTAACAACCATGCGGCCACTTTTGAATCAACCCCCAAAAAATTCTAAATAACAGATTTCCTGGCTATAAAAATTGATAATTTAGAAAAATGTGACATAATTGTGACGTCATAATGAACTTTAAAATCATCATAAAGAAAAACAAAATTCAAAAGTTTGATATTTGGACAGTATTGTATAAAAACTTACTAAACGTTGCATAAATTCTGTTAAGTTTATAATCATCTGTGTTAAGATAATGAATATCTTTGCTAGCAGGACTTAATACAATTGTCATATCATTTCAGATATAAGAGCAGTTTCTTGCAAACTGTTTTCCTCCAAAACTAATAAAGCAGGGAAAAAACCCATTCACTTAGTTACTGGGAAAGAACTCATTGATAGATATGAATATCCTGAGAAGATGAGTCTGACACAGATAGGTGATTACCTATCCCTATCTAAGTCAGACTCATCTTCAAATGGATTTCAAACTCGCAAGGAGCTTGGAAGGCTGCTTGAATTGGTGAATCGGTCAAAGCCAACAGAATCTGACATTTTAACAAATGTAACCTCAGCATGGTCAATGTTGACAAATGGTAAGTTTATCACAGCTTTCCTCAGGGCAGGAGGGTATAATCCCTTTGTATATGATTTTGAGTCTCATATTTATTTTAAATTATTATGTTTGGTAACAAACAAGTTAGACCCTAAAACTTTTTTTTAATTAACTGTGATTTTGAGTTGATTTAAAGTTTAAAGCAATACAATAAAGGGACATGGTAATGGTCCCGGTGGGTCTGTCCGTCTGTCTATGTATTCGAAGGTTGTGAACCCATTTCCTCTTGGAAGGTTTGACAAATTTTGTTCATTTTTTAAGAATTGTTAGATACATAAATGTACTCGATCATACCACTTCAATATTTTGTTAAAAAAAACATTATGAGGGTTATTGGACTTCATTGTTTTTCTTTACATTTAGGTTCACCTTATTATTTCACTTTTAATTTTGCAGAAGTGGGATTTGGCTTAAGTCAGCAATCCTACATGTTTAGTTTTTGCGGATTTGAAATGCTTTAATTTTAATTCCTTCCTCATAAAAACAGTGATTGCTTTCAGTTTCAAAGCAACAGGCTTTACTATCTTTTACAATTATTTAGGTTTATCTTGTCAAATGAATATAGGGGCCGCGGTGGTCCAGTGGTCTAAGGCTCTAGTCTGAAGATCACTTACCTCTCACCAATCAGGGACGCGCGAGTTCGAATCCCACCGCCGGCGGAAGTACTCAAATGTCACTTGAAGTGGGAAAGTTTGGCAGTTTTCTAGCCGCAGGTCGGTGGTTTACTCCGGGCACTCCGGTTTCCTCCACCAATAAAAACTGCACGCCACGATATAAGTGAAATACTCTTGAAAGTGGCGTTAAAACATCAAAAATCAATCAAATATATATAGAATTATCCTTTTTGCATGTTTTGTCTAGCATTTAACATATTCAAAATTACTGTGTAATAAAAGAATATTACTAAAAGCACTTGTTAACATACTTTGGTTGTATCATGCTCTACTTGCAAAGCAACTCATTTTTTTAATAGGTGAAAATTCGGAATTATGAATTTGACAACATTAATTTTCTATAATAAAGATAAATTGAATGCATATTTCAGGTGATGTCGAATATCAGATTTCTTCCTTACATACCTTGGCTGAGGCCATAGTTAACAAAGAACAAATCAAGTCCAACGTATGGAACAAAATGGAAGGGACGTCGGCACAAAAAACAGGCTGTCTCGAGAAAGTCAGGTTAGGTATCCTTATGTATAAATATTGATAAAAAATCAAAACAAATTTTTAGAGAGAAGATTGTGCTTTTAAAAAAACTTTGACCGGCATGGGCCGAGTTTGAAATTTTCTGTCTTTATGGTAAGTTTCAAAAGAAAACTCCTTATATAATTAGGGCCATGCCGATTCGGCGGTGTCCTATAGTGATCAGCTTGTCCGTACGTCACAAATTCCCTTCCGCTCTATAAATCTAAGTGCTAAAACAAAGATACCTTGTAAGTAACATTCAAATGCATAAACTTTCAAAGTTATGATGTACATAAATCCTTAGTTTATTTGAAAAATACATAAGTATTTCTGAAACATGGAGAATAATTGATCACACTGTTATTTTTTAGGGAAGTGATAAATATGATAAGCGATGAAATTGCTGACACAAAATTGAATAAAGCCATGCACTGTAACGTGTTCAGAGCCTTTATGGACGAGTTAACATCAATGTTACCAAGCAAGTAAGTATAAATAATTATGCAAATTCTGTTCTTCTTGATCCTTTGCTTCGGTTTGACTTTTTGTGACTTCCATCCTCATTTAATTTGCAATCGACTTTTTTCCCCTTCTGTTGGACTCCAGAACAATAATCATGCTCATTTGTTTTCCACTTTCTGTTGGATTTAGTGGCACTTGCTTTCTTTTATTAGTCTTTTTTCCGAAGTCGCTGAAGTGGCAAATTTGATGAACAGTTTTCAGCGATTTCAAAACAGATTGTTTCTTATTCTCTGACAGATTTTTAAAGTTTCCGTTTTCAACAAATAGAGTTATTTCGGTTAAGTTTTTTAAAATTGTCTGCTCCATTGATTCTTGAACTGGTTCAATGTGAGGAGGTAGTTCCTCATTATTTTCTGGTCCTGTGGATAGTATTGGATTAGCTTTTTCCACCACTTGTAAACAGAAACATTTAATACCATGACTATTGGCAAAGCAGGAGCATGCCATGGACTCTACATTAACAACAGATATATCCCCTTTTGCTGATATTATCTCTATCTGGTTGTTGCCTAAGTCATGGTGATAGTTCCCAGTAGAGAAAATCCACTCTGCTTGCAGTTTTCTTTCCACTTCCACATCAACATTTTTAGTTGTAGCAACCATTTGTGCCAAGTGCACATGCTTGCAAAACCCTGAAAAAGAAATATCCATATAGTTAAGGCATTAGGAATTCAAATTTGTTTCATGAATAATTTCAATTCTTGAACATTTTATATTTCATAAAAAATGGTTAGGGTTATTTTATGCCTAATAAATCATTTCTAGTTTGCCTGAAGAACCCAACTGTCCACTTGCACGGCTATGACAGGTTAAGGTTTATGTCCAACAAACCTATAACTCAGTTACTACATGTACTACAGTCATATACACATGCATTTAGATGCCGCTTTATGCTTATGCCCATGCAGTCATGGTCCATCGACTTTGAAATTTTAATGTTAAAGTTTAAACTTTCTCAAATTTTATTGAAAGAATGTACTATATTCATGACATGTTTTGACAAAGAAGATACATAATAAATTGAAAAGTCAAGAAAGTTTTCTGATTAAGTAAAATTAAACATGAACCACTTATGATAGGTCACTGTCCAACAACTTAAAAATGTTTATTAACCATGTGCTACACAACAAGGTGAGACATCTCTCGGTTGTAACAGTTTATAAATGTTTAATTTTTTAACTATTATAAAATTTACCTCCTTGTGTTGATGCTGGACAGCTGCACACACAATTCAACAGGTCAACTTCATAATTTGTTCCAATTGAGGTCTGTGATGGAACAAAGCATTCAGTTGACGAAATCCACTGAATTTTGTTTGAAAATCCTGCCTTTAGCATATTTTCTGCAATGCTTTTTCCTCGCTTCTCCTTAACAGTTTTCAGATTCTTCATTCTCCCATGTCTTGCTAGCTCGTCCATGTAACTGTAACAGATTTGCTTAATATCTTATGATATGTATTTTGTGAAAACTTATTTCATTTCTAGATGTAAAAGCTAGTATTTGTGGTGCTGTACCATATTTTATGATCAAATATTAGTCTTTATTCTTTTACATGCTTTAAGAGCTAGGCTTCAATCTTTGATGTTGATAACCAAGAAATATCCCCTTATTATCATTTTAAATATTAAATCTTAAAATATTACCATGGAGGTTATTTATAGTGTACTATTAATACGAAATAAACCAGCCTGTTAATAAAATTCAATGGAGGTACAAGTTTCATTTTGTAATTTTGTTGAGTGTTTGTATTGACTTTTCAATTTATTATGTATCTTCTTTGTCAAAACATGTCATGAATATAGTACATTCTTTCAATAAAATTTGAGAAACTGCTGCTAATAAAGCATTGTTTATTTCATGCCGAGGATATCCTGTAAAACCGGTTTAAACCTGCCACATACTATTTTGTACCTGTTCCAAGCCAGGAGGGTCTATCTGTGCCTTTGTGTTTCGTCTTTGACTTCAGTGTTACATGTTTTTGTTTTTCTAGGGAGTGTGAATTTTGTTTACTTGGAGATATTTAGTTTAATTGCGGATTTTATTTGTTATCTTTTCTACATATATTCCTAAGTAAGAAAAACCTCTCAAATTTTTTCCTAGCATATTTCAATTTTTGGGCCAATATACTGGACCTACTCATTTTGATAACTATATTTTAATTAAGGATTGTTCAAACACATGGCACTCATGCTTTTATAAGACATATCAACTGATTGACTTGTAAATTTGTGCTTTAATCATGATACACATACACACATCTGCAGATGATAAGGATTATAATCATTGTATTAAACTTTATATGTGTATGATCTTTAATCTAAAATCTTAACAAACATGACATTCTTTTTTGAATCCTAAGCTCCACTAAACATTAAAAAGACAACTGCCTGATACTTACCTGCATTTTTGAATTCCTCTATATTTTTTATCTTTGTCCAGTCTGTGGTAGAGGATTCTGTTGAAAGACAGAACACAGCTGATATTTATTGTCACAAATTTTGAGCTGATGGAAGATATTAATGACTATTGTTTTGTTTTATAAACATAATATCTGTTGGTGAAAAGTAACTGTGAAATAGATTACTGACCTATCAGGCATGGGCCAAACTCATCAAATGTTTTTTGTATGAAAAAGCAAAGTTTTTCCAAAACAATTTACCGGATCAACATCTAAAATGGATTGTTTACACCTGTGTAAGGTTTCATGGCCCTACTGTGTGCAGTTTTGGAGTTTTTGTGTTGACAAAATCAGGATTCTGAAAATCTATGATTGTGTTTTCATGTTTCTTTTCTAAACATTTTTATTCAATAAACGCAACAATGCCCATCTACAATAAATTGTTGACATATGTGTAAAAAGTATCATGGTCCCTACTGTATGTAGTTTGAGTTTTTGTGTGGATAAATATTGTTGAAAACATACAGTCCAACAGATGGACAAACAAAGTGAAATAAGAGCACTGTTCTAGGTCCCCAACAAAATTTCTATTTCATTAAGTCCCTGTGATCTTGAAAATATATAAAACATATATAACTATATATATATTATTTACTCACTGTCACTTTCCACAGGACTTTTCTCAGTTTCTGACTCTACAAATAATGAATATATATCTCATATTCTTTTTCAAACTTTTAACTGCACGATAGAAATAATTATAGTTCCTTATTGAAGGATCAAGATAAAAAGGTGTTTATATGAGGAAAATGTTAAAAATACAAAAGCACATCAACCATTGGAACATGAAAATTCTTTTTGAGGTTACACCAAGATCTTCAACAAAATTCCAAAGGAGTAACTACATACCAAGTTTGGTCAAATCCATTGAAGCATGTTGAATTTAGCATGTCTACAAGGATGCTATTGGCTGAAAAATTACAAGTTCCATAATGACCTTGACCTTTAGCCTAGTACAATTAATTTAAGTTTTATAAGAACATTGAAAATGATAATTTCTAACTATACATTATATACTCACTGTCACTTTCCACAGGATTATTCTCAGTTTCTGACTCTACAAATGATAAATATCTATCTCATATTCTTTTTCAAACTTTTAACTGCACGATAGAAATAATTATAGTTCCTCATTGAAAGATCAAGATAAAAGGTGTTCATATGAGGAAAATGTCAAAAATACGAAAGCACATCAACCATTGGAACATGAAAATTCATTTTGAGGTCACACCAAGATCTTCAACAAAGTGGAATTCACATCATGTTGCAAGCGCCGAACAGCCCCAGTAAAATGAGTGGCATTCTACAGTCAAGAGTAGATGGAAGTATAACATAATTTATGAACTAAAATTTTACTATAACAAGTCAATGATATAACAATGACCAACTGTTCCTGACATTTGACAGGGTCTACAAATATTGATTTGAAATTGATTTTTTAACTACATATTATATACTCACTGTCACTTTCCACAGGACTTTTCTCAGTTTCTGACTCTACAAATGATAAATATATATCTCATATTCTTTTTTTTAAACTTTTAACTACATGATAGTAATAATTATAGTTCCTCATGGAAGGATCAAGATAAAAGATGTTTATATCAGGAAACATTGAAAATGATAATTTCTAAATATACATTATATACTCACTGTCACTTTTTACCTTTCTGGTTTGTCTGGCTTTTTTAGTGTTGGTTGTTGAAAATCTAAAAATATAATATTGATAGTTATTAATTGATGAGAGGTAACTCCTTGAAACACGTGTACAGCATAATGAAGTTCACAGTATTGGTAAAAGGTTCCAAAGCAAGCACACCTAGGGGTTATTCATAGCTCAAAATCCAAAGGGCATAGACATAAATCGAGAGGACAAGAACACCAAACAAGAAACAGGCCACACCGACAAACACAAACAAAAAACAGAGAAAACCAAAATAAAGTAAAGGAGCAATTCGAACTCCACCTAAAACCCAGGAGTGAAATCAAGTGCTCCGGCAGGGTAAGCATTTCCTGCTTCGCATGCGGCATCTGTCGTATTGATCCATGTCTAGACCGTGTATGAGTCACATATCAGGGTGGAAAGGGATCAGAAGAAATGTCTATGTAAACATATCTGAAACCATCTGAGAAACAGAGACTTTGTAACGGTCAACTAAGTCGTGATGGCGACCATAAAATTTCCGTAGTGCCAATAAAACATGGGTATATTGGTATTTTTATTTATTCATCTTTAAAACCCTTAATTACATTCACAAGTCTTAAATTAATTGATGAATGGCAATAGTGTCAAAAATATTTATATTTTGAACCAAAAGTGAACTTCATAAGCAGCGCGAGTTGAACTGATAGAATATAATCTATTGAATAGGGGATCCTCTGTTGGTTTAATATGATTTTTTTAAATGCTTGAAAAGGCATTTTTTATGGTTGAAGAAGTATCATAGATTCATGTATTTATGAAAGCAAAATAAATAAGCATGCTCATCTTTATTTATCATTTCAATTAAAATTATACATTTAATAAATAAAAAGGAATACAATACAAAAAGTATCATCAAAATTGGAGGAAAAATAAATATTCTGCAACGCTCTTGATAAAACACACATTTTAGCCCCTTTTGGCCCTTTTTCTAAAAAACGGTAGGGCCCACACACCCCAAATAAAATAGGAACCTTTCTTTAGTGGTTAGTAACATCATACTAAAATTTCATAACAAACAATCTACTAAAACTAAAGTTATCGCACGGAAACGAAGTGTCCACAGACGACAACGACTGCTCCATAACAGTATACGACCACAATTTTTTTGCCGTCGTTTAAAAACAAGAGGATGTGTCAAGCAGACACGGATACCCAGCCGTTTTGCAACTTTGTCGATAAAACCTTGTATAACATCCCTTTTTCATTCTAATGTGAAGCTAATTTTGGATGTCCAATTTTATTATGATTTTTTTGTTTTCATTACCTTTCTCAGCTTTTCTTTTACGGGTGCCTGAAAGATATTACACCATTAAAATATTTTTATAAGTATCACAGTCATTAGTATATGTCAATTTGACTTATATTCTATAAATACATATCTGCTGCACATATACAATGTGAGGGGCTATATTGAAACAGTGAAAATTTAAAATAGCAACCATTGAAATAGTGATGTTACCCTTATATGGAAATAGAAACATTTTCAATTAGGTTTTTCAGGACTGTATTCAAAATTGAAAAAAGCGACTTTACAATTTCAGGTTATATAAGGGAGTTTAAGATATATTATGTTATTGATTCTTAGTATTTGTTGATGGCAAACTGTATTAAATCCTTTTGTTTAAGAAATGTACATGTGGGAGCATGGCTACATGGAAGTATAATAGTAAATATTATACATGTACTTAAAGTTTGAGCTATGTCTTATAAGCCATGATAAAAATATTCCTAGAATCTAATCTATTTTTTTATAATTTGGGACAGGTGTGCGAATTTTATTTTTTATTTCTGATTAATTTTTCATGAAAAATGCTGTCCATTTGAAAGAAAATCACCTTAAATTGGCAAAATGACAAAATAAATTAATTTGAGGTGGCTGGAAAAATTGGGGCAGAAATAGATGAAAATCTAGGATTTTTTTTTTAGTTGACTATGAACACTTTTTTAAATTCTTATATGTCTTTTAAAGGCTGTCTATAGTGTAAGAATTTTGTTAAAGTAAAGGACTTTCATCCTAAGTATGTACTGTTTTAAAGATGCATTTGCATTTTGAATTACAATTTTTAGTTTCAATTGTTTTTAATGGTCATATCTTGCTCAAAACACTTCTGAACTCGAGCTTCTGGATAATGGGAAATGTACATGGTTATCACATGAATTATAAATACAGGTAAATTTCGCTATTACAGTGCGTGTTTTGTTGCCATTTCAATGTACTATGTATCACTATTTTTTAATAAAAATACACAAAAAGTCACTATTATAATGATCCCCACAAACTGAGGATATCATAGCAGTATTAAAACCATAGCAATTTGAAGGAATAATCTAAGGTATATCTAAAGCGGTTATTTGCCTTCATCAATATTATTCCTTAATAAGTTCTAAATTTTCCTAAATAGATTCATTTTTTCTAACATAATAGCAAACTTCACTTGTCATATACTATATAACTAATTTTATTTATTTCTTTTTCAGCTTATTTTGATAACTTTTTTTGTCATTAGAATCAGACAACATGAGAATGATCGTATAAATCATTATTTACAAGTTCAAAACATTGAATAGAAAATAGATGCATGATACAAATATTAATAAACAATACATTAGCCAAAGCACAAATCATGAAAGATTCAAAAGACAGAGGGATTGTGATGGTTGTGTGAAATCAATAGTTTACTAAGAACTACTACACCTTCTTTGTACATGTGAATTACAGTGTGACCTACAGGCACCTTCATTCTACATGTGAATTACAGTGTGACCTGCAGGCACCTTTTTAATATATATCAATTGCAGTGTGACCTACAGGCACCTTCATTGTACATGTGAATTACAGTGTGACCTGCAGGCACCATTTTAATATATATCAATTGCAGTGTGACCTGCAGTCACTTTCATGGTATATGTGAACTGTAGTGTGACTCAAAGGCACCTTCATTGTACATTTGAATCGCAGTGTGACCTGCAGGCACCTTCACTGTACATGTGAATTATAGTTTGACCGGCAGGCTCCTTCATGGTATATGTGAATTACAGTGTGACCTACAGGGACTTTCATAATATATGTGAATTGCAGTGACACCCGTAGTGTGTATACTCATTAAATAATTATGTGATATACATGATTCAACAAATTAGATTTTGACATTATTGCAACTGAGCTGGGATGTAAGCTGCATTTACATGCTAATATTAGTGCATGCAGTACTAGTCATATAAGTTGAGCTCTAGTGGCAATAGTACCCTATCTTTCATATAGATGGAGTTATACACACATACAAATTGATGATGGAAAGACAGGTTAACACCATAATCACTTTTCTGCTAACTTTTCAAAAGGGGGTATAAAAATGATGTTAGATAAAACTGACATACATTACCATGTGTCTATAAAATGAAAAATAAAAAAAAATAGATAAACATAGAAACATCACTAGTCTACAAATATATTTACACATTTTGGTATGAGTTGTCATTTTCTTAAATAAAACATTTGGCTTCCTTTAAAATTCAGAACCATAAGCTTTAACTTGAACAAAGTCTTTTGTATTTCAGAATATCTTTTTTTTCAATTTCAGAAATGCACCTAGGATACTCCAAATTAATTTCGGACATTTGACATTGAATAATAGGGGCAACGTGCGAAATTTTTAATTTTGTTTCTTTTTCTAAAATCTTTGTTTGTTAATGTGGGACAGGAACATTTTGGTACTAACGTGAAAAACAACTTTTTAAATGGATTTCTGTTTTAGACGAAACACAAGAGGGGATCAAATATTTCATATATATCCTGGATTATACTTTTCATTAATTAAAATAGTTTTCTCTAAGAACAGGCAGACTACAATTGTGGAACAAAGTCGGAACGTCTATGAAAGATCTGCGGTCCCCGTTGACCAACGGCTTAGTGGCGGATGTAAATATCGGACTACTTTTTATACGCGGTGAATGCCAGTAACCACTCACATAAGCTTTTAGCGTCGAGCATATATACATGTATTGACGTTTATTAATTTTCCTTTGATGGCCCCGTTTAAATCATTATAGAGACAGTAAGTTTAAAGGCAGAATTATTACCTGCCAAAGGTGAATTATTTACCTGAGA
>JARWCS010329522.1:0-12260 GCA_034783895.1 Geukensia demissa | reverse complement strand
GTAAGGGAGGGACATTTAGACTGCCACTGGAAAAACTGCGGGTTGGATAGGGGCGGAAAATTTAGCCTTGTAACTGGGCGCCTACGGACCACTCAAATAACAACAATAAAGTTTATGAACCCTTATTAGAATTCGACGTTAAACTGAATACAAAAGCTCAGCCCAAACTACTGCATAGTTTCTCTTGATAACTTTTACCATTTACCAGGCATGCTCAGGCACGCAATCCTACCAATTTGTATTATGTTATTCAATAATTATGGAGTTTTTGATCAGAAAGTGGGTAAAACGTTGCTATGTTTTCAAACAGACCGTGTTAACGTTAGATATACTCAAACAAATACTTACTACAGGAAATGTTATATTTTTCAGACGAATCAGTTCTCCAAGAAATGGGACCTGTAGAAGTTTAAATCCGACTGTCATTTGGTGGACGGCTGTCTCATTGACAATAACTTTCTATATGTGCATTCTGTTTCAATTAGTAAGTTATCTCTAGACAACTAACTTGCAATGATCACATGAGGTAGATAATGATCAACATCGAGTTAATCACAAAATAAATCAACCAATGGATAAATACTATTGACGAACTGTTTAATGAGATAAAAACGAAGAAATCCACTTAAGTTAAATGTGTGATAAAGTTCTGGTAAACGTCATTAATATAATAGTACACCACGTGATTCTTTAGACTAAAAATGTCTGTTTTTAGAATAGAATGAAAATCACGTAACTAGATAGTATAGACTTCAATAATATAAATAGTCCTCAAAGACAGAAAAAAACCGAAACAAACAATAAATAGGCCACGAAGACAACAAAAAAAAAAAAAAAATTAAAAAGTAAACAATACATAGTATACAACGACAAGACAGGCTCGAAAAACAACCAATACATATCCAACAACGACACGATAAAACCAAAACCAAACAAAACAGAGTACACACAAGACAAGACAAAATTGAAACAAAATTCATAGTCCAATAAGACACACAAAAATTTCAAACTCCACAAAGACGAGGAAATAGAAACAAATAATATGCGTTCTAAAAAGACAAGAAAAACTTAAAACAAACAACACATAATCCTCAAAGACAAGAAAATTCGAAACAAATCATGCATTATCAACAATGACAGGACAAACTCGAAACAAACAACTCATAATTCACAAAAACAAGAAAATTCGAAACAAACAATACATAATCAACAATGACAGGACAAACTCGAAACAACCAACTCATAATCCACAAATGTAAGAACAATCAGAAATAAACAATACATAATCAACAAAGACAAGGCAAGCCAGAAACAAAAAATACACATTTCACAAAGGCAAAATAAACCCGAAACAAACAATAATAGTCCACAAAGACAAGATAAACCCGAAACAAAAAATACACAATCCAGAAAAAACAAGAAAACTCGAAACAGAAAAAAAATTTACAATGACAAAGCAAATTCTAAACAAACAAAAGTTAGTCCTCAAAGACAAGACAAACTCGAAATAAACAAACTGAATGCAGAAAAAAGAAAAAAAAAACAATTAGAAGAAATTCCTTGTGAAATTTGGAGTCAGTTCGGGTTGTCCGAAGGGTCCATACTTAGTTCCCGTGCACGTGGTACCCGAGATAGAATAGTCTTATAGATAAACGATCCAAATTAAAATAAGGAGATTTCAAACCGACGGATACGGGTCGAGAGGTGATAAAAAGTTTTTAGCCATCGGATAAGCGTGCTGAATAACAGAACAGAACTAAACAACAATGCCAAGGCAATCTGATCCTAAATTACTAGCTAAGGTTTGTTTTAAAGAATGATTTTTATTAAATGGAAAATGAAATAAAATCTGATGAACTCATCTGGTTTTATCCATTTCAGAGAATTCATTTTGATTTGCCCAGTGGTCCCCGCTTTTCTTTTCATAATGTCATTGAACACACTTTAAAATGTCACTTTGGAAAGCTTTTATGAAATTCTTTGTTATTGCTTTCTGTGTCCTGTGTTTTAATGGACAGAGCAGACTTTTAACAAAACCATGGAAAAACAAGAGAAACCTTTTACCCACCAAATTTTCATATGCTTATATCGCAAAAAGGAGCACAATGACCAATTAATTTTTGCTGCTTATTTTTGTTATTATAAAAGATCTTTTAGGCAACCATAAGCTTTTGAAAACCTTGTTATTTTTAATATCAGCAGCGAAGATCCTTTACCTATATCAAGTATATATCTAGTTGGTATTATCACTAAAAACGTAGAAAACTTACATAAGAAATACAAGATATACAAGTAATCTTAAGTCCTACGACTTTTTGTGAAACGTTCGCCAGTTTGTTTTAAGAAATGTGCATAAGAAAGGGCAATGGGCGTTATTGATGGAACAGAAAATGCGTATCTTCCGGAGCACCTGAGCTAATGTTCGTTTATATTCTGTTCGTTATACTCAGGTAATAACTTTGAGTGAAGTTTTTGCTTTACTAATTTTTGTATTCTGTTTAAGTTAAGTTTGCAATTGACCTGTCTGTCTTATGAATGAACGGTATCCGCTTATTCGTTTGATATATTTATATTCTATGACAAGAAATTAACAGTAAAGAGTCCAGTGTAGAATACCCATGCGAGAGATCAAAAGTGAATAGTCCAAAGAGACAAGACAAATTTGAAACAAACTAAAAGATAAAACGTAAACAAAAGGAGCAAAAGCTTGGAATCCTCGAACTCCTTTACAAAACAGAAGTGGGATCAGGTGCTCATGAAGGGCAAGCATCCCCCGTCTTGCGCGCAGCATCCGTCGTGGAGTCCTTGTGTCAAAATCAGTGTCAAATCAGGATGTCAAAAGGGATATTTCTTATTTTAATTCAAGCAGTACCATGTGTTTAATTTTTTTGCCATGTGCATAGCTTTTGCAATTGAGGTTCTGATCAAGTATTGTTACATGTATTCATGGTAGAGGACATTACTAAGTGCAGGTTTAGTATCAGATGAGTCTGGTACAAGGTAACTGCTACTGAGTCTGGTGCAAGATAACTGCTATTTGAAGAAGATATTGACCATGTGACCGGTTACAATCACACATAACTGGTAAAGTGCACTGAAAATGTGCCTTATATGAATTTTAATGATGCGAGACTTATCCATGATTTGCAGTCTGCAATGTCAGCAGCTGTCCGAGATAATTAAGATAAAAGATACCGTGACAAATTTCGTCTTGAGTTCATTGTTTTTGTTTACAATAGTCTGACCTTCTGGTCAAGTAATTAACCTTCACTGGGTTATGATATAAAAGTATTAGAAGTTAGGAGAAGTCGTAATGTTGTTGGCTCATTAAGTCATGTAGCATGTATTTATTTCTTTTGTGATAAAGAAATGTTTTTGGATTATGTCTTGCGATGTACAATTTGTAAATAAACTGTATATATGTAAATGGATTAATTATTTCAAAGTTGGAACTTTCCTTGTCTGTCCGTCAGTCATGTCACTTTGTGTGCTGTCGCCCCGGTCACGTTACATTTCTTTGTTGTTGCTGTATTATAACTTTCCCTATTGACCCAACAACTATTAGATACAAATGAAGAATAAAGGAGTAAATACAGTAAGCCCCATATTTGGCCCAAATTTTAGATTTTGTGACACAACAATGTTGTTGTGAAGATGCTAAATAATAACTGTCGTTTAATAATTCGTAACTTATATAATGTCCACCACTTTGACAAAACAGCAGGGCACATTTGACTGTTTCAACAAGAAACTAACATTTACTGTAAAAATACCATATTTTACCAAAAATGTATGTGCCCACAAAAACATCATATAGATATTGAAACTAAATATTTGTACTGGATAGATCTTTGAGCGTGCAAATTCAATTCTAATGTTTTTGTGCGATCTATTTTTAAATCGACAAAGTTGTATTAATATTATATCAGATAATGTAACTGCTTAGTATTTTCACATTTAAAGAAGTTTTTATGTGCCATCTGATCGTAGTAGAAACAATTAAACTATAAAATAAACTGTAGGATTTTCATTTTATAGACATTTTTCAATACAAACGGAATAAAATAAAAGATTTTAGCCACATTTCATTTTTTGGTCAAAAACGTGGCTTAACGACCCCTGTCCTTTAATTCAGTCTTGTTCTTTTCTTTTAAAATACCAACTGTAACAGTTTAAGAGCGTGGCTGTAGAATTGTGAGGAGGCTTTATTATTTCGGTTACAGGATAACATGATTTAGTTGGTTTCAATTGAAAAAGAAAAATCAGACTTGCCACTGCACTGGAAAAATATATGCGATTAAAATAAAATGGAAGAAACACCAGAATTTTTTTCGATGTTATTTTTCACACAGGCTCACTAATTAATGTGAACAAAAAAATAGAAAATAATCCTTATAGAAAAAAGTTTGGTCCCTCATTTCTTTAAAACATCCATGTCAGACGTTTTGGTCGCCTCCAGCGTTTCCTTTTACTGTGGGATAGTTTCCAAGTTTGCATCTTTGATTGTATGTCTATTGTGATGTTCTGTAAGTATTTTAAAACAGAAACTCTCTTCTTTCTTAATATGTTTCTTGATTTTATTAGGTCATTTACTTTTCTAAACAGCAGCTTGCCCTCGGGTTCTTTGTCATATATGTCATCAGTATCATCAACATCAGTATCTGAGAAATAGCGTTGAAACGATCTCGATGATAGAGCATTGTATACTACCAAGTTTTTTTCATTTGTATATTTATAATGTTTTCTTTTTTTAGCTTTGTCATCCAACTTTATGTCAACTGTCAAATGCTGTGAAATTATATTACACACACGACATTTCTGTATTCCTTTTTGCAACTGTGATTTCAGAAACCTGTAAACTGGAAACAGCCTTTTACATCCGGTGCAAGGTATTTCACCCTTTTTAATGAATAAAGATCCCTTGTTTGGAATGATGTCTACTGGAAGAAATGGATTAACTTCATATCCATTATACGTTCGATTTAATATATTTCGTTTGGTATCACAATATATATTGGATGCCAATTGCAATCTTATCATCTTTTCACCTCTCGGTTCATAATTACACGTGTATTGGTCAAAGAGAGAAAACAAACGTTGCACAATGAAGACTTCATAATTCAACATTATCTTTTCTAATGGTCTAAATAACCACTTGTTCTTGGAAGTATATATCCATTTTAAATCAGAAAAATCTAGAAAGTTTTCTTTATCGGAAGACAAAATGCTGGTAAAAAGCGATGGAAGTTTAATGGTTTCACTTCTTTTTCGACTCCTATTTCTATCAAACTCGTCAAAACAGCACAGTAATTGGACATCCCAAACTCCCAAAAGACGAATATTAAATAAATGCAGCAACGCATCTGCTGACTCGCGACAATCGAACATAATCTTTTTGATGGAACTGCTTTTTAGAATTGTTCTTATTTCTCTCCTAAACATCAATCTATTCAACTGTAATACATCGAAGATAAAAATTTCATTTCTGGTGGCGATTGTTAGAATTGATAATACACCCCTCCGTGACAAGTTCATTCCTTCACAATGCACTGCTATTAATTCCTTTGTCCATTCATATTCCCGGAAGTCTTTCACAGCCAGATTTAATTCTTTCACTGTTGAAATATATCTGTATATGGCCATAGTAGACTATCAGAAGAAATAATCGCTTATAGGCCAAATTTCGTTTTACCTGCGACACACAAAAAAATTTAAAAACTATATGCATCAACAGAAAAGAAAGCAATCAACGGTTCTCGATATATGGTAATCTCTGCAATATCTTTTTTATCGCACAATCCCTCTATTGTTCTACTGGATTCCAAAACTGAATGTCCTTACTAAGACGTTACATAATGCTGTCAGCCAATTCTTTCCAAGTTTCTGACTACCATTTTATCAACCGTAAAAAACTTCAGATATTCTTCGACAAGTGACTTCATACGTGGCTCGAATCAAATGTGGATTCTAGGAAAAAATCCAAAAATCTTTTAGACTAAATCAAACATGGCTATCTCTTGAAATAACATCAAATCATCTTAACATCAATATTTTTCATACTCGACTAAATGATACATTAAACGCTTTTTTCCACGTTATGGTTACAAAAAGATGGCGGTCACAGGATAAAATATGTAGTTTTATGAAAGGAAAATACAAGGGGTTTAACACACTCCATGAAAGTCGAATCCGTTGAATTTAGGCCACTTTAAGACTGTGTCTGTTGGCAGAGCAGTGTACGGGCCCGTTAACGACAAAAATGCGTAAAATACCATCAACACATTTCTTTGAAAACGAATACAAAAATAACCACTGCAATCAACATAGAAATTATTATCTGTCAAAATGACTATTATTCATAAATAAAACTAATTAGTTTTTTCAGAAACATGTGAATATTTGTCTGAAAAACTGAAAGGCATATAATTACCCTATGCAAAAGAAATACCAAACTTCAATTTTGCTTTTATTAAGATATTCTACAGATGAACTGTCTATTAGTTTTGTATTATTGTACTGAAAGTATTTTGACAAAAAAGGTTCATCTCTTTTCAACAGTAAAAACAAACGGAGAGTTTTATGGAAATAATAGACATTAAATAACGATTTCAATGATAACAATCAATCATTCATATACGTTTATTTTGACATTTATTTACTTCCAAATTGCACTAATATTGACATTTTAAGAAATGTTTACTGACCTCTGTTATAAATCTTTAGATGCCCTCGTATCAACGGTCGGTACTCTACCCTGTCAACAGACACTGTCTTGACGTGGCCTCCATTCAACGGACTTAAGTCTCGCGGAGCGTGTTAGACCTCTTGAAATAGTCCTAGTGGTTAACACTTAAAACTAATGAATGCGATTTTCTACTTGACAATTTTCTATTCAAAATACAAAATTACGAATGTTGAATAAATATGGGAAATTTTGGTATGCTTTATGTACATTTTAAGGAGTAACCTCTCATCAGTAGTATTAGAACAAAAACATAGGAAGTCCATCATCCAAACATTGCAAAAGAAGCACTCAGATCCAAATAAAATAGAACTGGTACGCCAAATCCGACGTCATGGACAACTTCTAAGTGCAAAACTTTTCGAAGCCTTTCATCATTTTCCGTGTTTTAGAATTATAACAAATGCTGCAAATTTCTATAAAACTGTTTGATAACTTTCATGTCAGACTGGTCAAGAAATTTCGAATATCCGCCAAAAGGCCACATCGATAAAAAATGAAACAATACTAAATTCATAACTAGTGGTGGTGGAAATAGCTACATAATTAAACAGAATCAAAGTTTGCACTATACTCTCACTACCAAATGGAAATTGGCCCAAAATATACACACACGTATAACACTCCCATAAAATACATTTGGGAGCCTGGGTGGCCGAGTGGTCACCCTGCGAAAATGGTTATAATTTTATTTAAAGTTAGTTTGACCAGAAGCCCTCCAAGGTATTCACTAATCCAGTTGTCAGAATTTTGCTGTATTTTTATGTCAGAAGTTTGCTGCATTTGTTTACTCTACACCATCGAAAATACAAAAAGGTTTCAAAACGTTTTGCACAGAACAGTTGTCATTACAGCTAAGTTTGGCCTCCTATATTTTTCTTTTTATCTTTTGTTTATTTTTTTTATTTGAGTACTTCTTTTACTATATGTTATGATTACAAACTTTCTATATTTTTGTTCTAATGCAGCTTCTGATGAGCGAATACTCCTTGAAATGCTCATATAGCATATCAAAATTTACCATATTATGTTTCATTTGTTACTTGTATTTTGTCACCACTAGATTAGTCTCAGCTGGTGGACAAGAGGTCAACGAGGGTATCCACCGACCTAGTTAAAACTTGTCTGACATAAAAATTTTCAAATAAGGTACCGTTTTTTTAAGAAATTTACTGTTTTGTTTGAATTATAAACCATTAAAAATACGGAGAGGCTCAGTCAACACGTATTGCACCAAGTAGTTGTCCTTCGGCTGCTTTTGGCTTCCTAAATTATATTTGTGAGGATTTGAGTACTTCTTTCACTATGTTGAGAACTCGGACTTCCTATATTTGAGTTCTAATGTTACTAATGAGAGATTACTCTTAGAAATGCATATATACCAAATCAAAACTTACCAGACTGAAGCAACGTTTCAAAACTTGTATTAAAATGAGAAAGTTTTTACTTACTGTAAAAGGATTTTGTTGACAACCTTTGAACACACACTTACATATCATACAGTTAAATTAATCTGATAAATTTGGCAACTTATACAAAAACTTTTTGTTAAATAATATACTTCCATTGATTACATAGAACATAGATACCGAAAATTTTCTACCCGACATTTTACCTTTTATTCATTTATCTGATAAGGCTTTTCTAATGCTGATAAACGAAAACCGTCCCCTACTTGGAAAGTAAACTTTTGCTGCACAACATATATTTTCAAGCTTAGTTTTCTTTTGTGTTCCCACTAAAATAATTTGTCATTGCTTTCAATTTAGATTTGTCTAATGTAGATTAGTTTATTTTTATATATATTTATTTTGGGTATGAATTTTAATACGGCCCTTTTATGCCGTTACCAAAAGCCAATGAAATGAATATCTTTTCACGACATAAGGAAGAGACAAGTATTCCCCAAATCTTACTGTTAAATTTTTGTTGCTATTTGGGGATCTTAAGAGTATACACACAGGCGAATACCGTTGATTTTATTGATGCATAATGTCTTAGTCTACTTGTTTGTGAAATAAATCTGAATGAGATTATATAAATGGAGGTGCCTGGTAACTGTACAGGCACAGTCTCTTAGTTTGTTTTTGCGACAGACACTGAGGTTTTGGAAGTTTTTAGTTTGTTCATATTTGTACTGTCAGTCTTTTTCAAAAGAATTACTTTTCTCTTTTTTGTGTTGAAATAGATGAAAGCGAACAAACGTTTCGATTTAATTTTTGACATATTTATCAGGTATCTTCATTATATCATCATTTTACAAACAATGTTAAAAAAGAAGATGTGGTATGATTGTCTGTTAGACAGCCATCCAAAACATATAAATCACAAACATCTACAGGATGCCTAAAGGCTTAAAATAAGGAACATATATATCCATACCATTAGGCAAGCTATACATAGGAATTAAATTTTAGTTCAAGTGAGTTTCACGCGGATCTCGATCCAGTTGAAGTTCACGTTAATTTCACTTGAATTTTACTTGAAGTTCACTTCATGTGAATTTCATCCGAGATCATCACGTGAAATTCACATAATATTTTTAACGGTGAATTTCATGTGACATTACGTTAATCTCTAGCAATGAAAAATTTATTCATATTTAGTTTCACGTGCATAAACTTCACGTGAATCTTAATTAACGTAAAATTAAAATGGAAATATTATGAAATATTAACATCTTAAATCACGTGAATCTTTATCCTTATAAAAGTCATCTAAATATCATTTGAGTTAATCTCCACATAAATTTCATGTAAGAGCTCGTTAAAGGTTAATTTCACGTGAATTTTACATGAATTTCACGTTAACCAAAATTGCCTGTCTTACGTGCAATTCGTCATGATATGATCTGGTAACTCTCACTTTACCTATTGACATGCTCAATAAGTTTATTCAAAATAAATAACTAGCAGAGATTTAATTATTGTAAGCTAATTTCAGTTGGGTTTTGGCTTTTTAACATTTTAATCTACATTTTCTTTTTTATTATTTTATTATAGAATGGTTTGTCAGTAACATATAGATGCGCAATAAGCTTTCGGAATTTTGATTTTTGAACAGTAGGCCAAAAGGCGTTGAATTCTTTTTGGCATGCGATTTGCACTCCTTCTACGGTTTTATTTATTTATTTCTTAATTTGTTCTAGGTGTTCATAAATCTGCCTCCAATTTGGCAGTCCTGTGTGATTTTGGATCATTCCCCTTGACTATTATAGCAATCAAATCTAGTATTTAATTTTGATTTCTAAGACACACAAGGTTAACGCGTCAATGATCGATAGCCTTCTTAATATTGTATGAAATATATGGGGAAAATCAAGATTTTGATTGCTATTCAAAACAAGTTACACGACAGATATTGCAAATTTTGGCATTCACTTTTGTTTAATGATGATAAAGCTGTGGGAGGGAATTAGTTAAGAACTTATCGTAAATTTAAAAACGGTTTTAAGAGGGAGCAATATTGGTACACAAATGTTGACAAACAGTTTAACTAACTATACAGCATACTTATTAGTAATTGTAATCTTAACATTAAAAAGGGTCGCTATGCAAATTTACCTGTTGAAAAAAGGATATGTTAGTTATGTCATGGAGGTATCGATGATGAATTTCATTTTGTAATGAAATGTGTTAAATTAATAATGGAACGGAGGTGAACTCTTTGAAATTATTTTAGATATAGTTCCCTCATTTTCTTTAATGTCTGACGAAGATCAATTTTTTATTGACTAATCAAGATTTAGATGTTTCTAAAGTTATAATCTCTGGTGTAAACAAAATAAATGACGTATTATTATTGTCTTTGATTTGACAAAAATCACAAAATCTGGTTGAAATGAATATTGGAATGTGTCATAACATATAATGTGTAAACGCAGAAAAAATCAGAATTTTTTTTCTCAAGGAAAGGGGACTGTATAAGTCAATAATAGAGCGTAGCATTGCCTAATAACATATGTAAACATCCGAAAACGGCCTTTATATAGCTCTTCCCAATATCAACTCTCTTTGGATAAATTTTGCAATGTTAATATCATGAATACGAAACGGCATCGATACGTATTCCAACTAGTAGTTGTCCCTACCGCTAGGTTTGTCTTCCTGTTTCGATTTGTTTGGATATGAGTATTTCATTCACTATGTTACTTCCTATGTTTTAGTTCTAATACTACTTATGAGAGGTTATTCCTTGAAATGTACATATGGCATATCAAAAAAAAATATATTTATTCAACATTGGTAATTTTGCATTTTAAAACCAATCGGTCGATGTCTCTATTAATGGACCAGAGATTTCCGAGGGTAAACACCAGCTCAGTTTTCAGACTTGATTGACATGAAATTTATTATCCAGTAATGTTTTACATAAATTTGCTGCATATGTTTAAGTTTTAAAGCACTAAAATACGGACAGGTTCCGAAAATATTGCACATAGTAGTTGTCCCTACCACTGGATTTGGCTTCCTTTGTAGATTTGTTTGGATATAAGTACTTCTTTTACTATGTTTTATTCTCGGAACTCCTATGTTTTGGTTCCAGTGCTACTGATAAGAGGTTACTCATTAAAAGTTATACATATATATAGCATATCAAAATTCTACATTGGTTATCTTGAATTTTGTATATTTTGTGATTTAAACTGTTTACAAGGTACTTAAACTAGTGCCAGTGGACGGGAAAGACATTTCATAAGACTGTAAATTGCCAGTCAATCGTGGGCCATTAAGATACACCCTTGGTCTGTATTTGTTTTTATTTATTAGTTGTGAGCTTAAAACTGAAAATTACTTTATTATAAAAATTTTTTGAATTATAAGATTTTTTATTCGCTTTTATTGTAGTTTAATACAAGAAGCACCAACACATGTTTATTACATAAATAACAATCTGTTTTGTTGGTTTATAATAGCCTTTTCATAACGCATTTCACTGGGCCCTTATTTTCAAAATGTTCATTTTCATTTATATGCGAAATTATCTTGAAGGTACATAAATATGTGAATTAAGATAAAATGAATTTAAAAATATAATGACACAATGAATTAAAAATTTTGATTGCGTCGAGAAAGCTATTGAAATAAGTATCATGTTAGACACATTCCAAGTATGTCGCTAATGGTAACAGTGAAAAAAGAAGGGATATGGCGTAATGTCAAATGCATTACATTGTATGTCAAATAGGCAGTAGGAAACGGAGGACATTGTTGATTGTAAAGGTTCCTTAATCCATTATTAAACATATTTTTCGTTTTTAGTTAGTTTAAATTCAAATGGACAATACTAACTGAGTTGACAGATCAGGATTAGGAAGGAAATGTCATATTTCCTCAAGACAGATGCAACGTTAAAACCTGGTGACTATGGTATTTGAATATGTGAACTCACTTCTTTTGTTTTTTATTCGAACTCATTTTAAAATATCTTACGTTTTATATTAATATAGGGTTATTGCACGAATATTGGTGAATATTGTCCCGAGTAAAATATTATATTGCACGAGCTTGCGAGTGCA
>JARWCS010329511.1:7500-12260 GCA_034783895.1 Geukensia demissa | reverse complement strand
TACGAAAAAAGAAGAAAAATTTAAATGCGGTTGTAGTTTGAAAAATACGAATCAGATTCTCTGCGAAAAAAGATTTTATAAGAAGAATCAGAAAACAATTTTTCTCACAAAATAACAAAATATGATATAACCCCATATAGTTGTACAAGAAATGTTTGATTATTCGTATGTTGGAAGGATACAGTTTATACTTTTCTAACATTTTAATTTGAAAAACTCCCAGATTCACATATTAAAATTTGGCTTATTGCCGTTTATATCGTCATGCACTATATTTCATTTGATTCGTAACAAGTAATTCCTCAAGTTTTGACAGAAATTCCTATGTTTGGACCCAGGCGTGTCTAATGACAGACCCTTTTCATGCAGTTAAATCAATATTTGTTATACACTGTGCTTACACGGCTTTCCGTAACTTTAGTTACCCACAGCCCAACATGGCGGACTTTA
Source organism: Geukensia demissa (assembly GCA_034783895.1). Classification (NCBI taxonomy): domain Eukaryota; kingdom Metazoa; phylum Mollusca; class Bivalvia; order Mytilida; family Mytilidae; genus Geukensia; species Geukensia demissa. The sequence goes on along the minus strand of JARWCS010329511.1, from coordinate 11,810 downwards.
AATTTGCTGAAACAGAATTAATGCGAAACTTATATTTTACGGCGTTTTTCATGCATCTTTTTAATTTTTATAACAGCCTTAATGAAGAACAGCAATCAAAGCGCTGTTCCTTTGCTTGGAATGTACCTGTACATATGAGTTTTTTGTGTCATGAATATTTACACCATATCCCACTTTTTTCTATTAAAAAGCAAAATCACTTACCAATACCAATAATTTATGATTATTGTTTTCGTTTTAGCGCAAGACCAACTTTTATAAATGCACAAGATGTCCGTATCTACTTCATCTAAATGACATGGTACGATAAGGCCCGTTTTTGGCCCCCCATTTCAGAAAAAATAATTTATGATGAAAATACAAATTAAAGGAATAAAATGATGACCAACATATCAATTTTATCATATGCTTAGTATTTAAATCGGAGTTTTACCTTAGTCTATTTTTTATGACGTCAAAACATCATAGAAACGGAAAAGCAGGGGAAAAATGCGATTTTCGTTACCAACTTCTTCTTATTTTAATGCCTCCGCCAACGTGACCTACAGAAAGCGAAATTGATTTGAACACTTTTTATAACGCGGAATCATATTCAACAGACAATATCGTGGGTCATGTTTGCGGATACCCTGAAAAATTGAAAACAGTTGCTTAAAATTGACTTTTTTACTATTACAATAATATCGGAACTTTTACGGTGACGGGATGTGACTTTACCGAAGCGATGTCAACATGTACGTCTAATTGTTAAGTAGCTAAAAATATTAATTAATTAACGATTTTCGCCGCCAGAACAAAACAATATTTTATAGAATCCATATTCTGGTAGTTTTTAGCATGTCATATTAAAACATGCCAAAGAAGTAGGGTCAAAGAATATTTTTATTGGGAATTATGTTTTGGGAAAAATCACGGTTTTTTGTTTTATCTTGCCATATCTTATAATTTACTGAAAAGATCTTGATGTATTATTCAGTTTCTTTTAACTTTTCGTGAAAGTTATTTCATCCAATAAGACCATTTATTTTTTTTTAATTTTAGCCTGAAAGGCTCTGTTTTGCAGACGACAAAAGTGCGGTCGGAATCATAAATGCAAGTTGTTCGTCTCGTCGTGTTGTGGGTTTAATGTGTTCTAGAGTTTCAAAATCGTTAAATTATTTGCTACATTACTCTTCCGGAGCACCTGAGTCTACCCCCAGTTTTTTGGTAGGGTCCATGTTGTTCATTTAATTTTAAGTTTTTAGTGTTGTGTTTTTGTCGTTTTGGTCTTGTCCTCGTTGTTCTCCGGAGTTTGTCATTACTTTTACATTTTCTCTTTTCCTCGAATATCCTCTTGGTATTTCTTGACACATCATATAATAATGATAAATCCCCAGTCATAGATAGCAATAGCTATGCAGTGATTTTGGATTAAATATATACAAATCAAACAAATTTGATACAACAATTTCAAAAATGAGTGTTAGATCGTTACATTTAATTCTAGATAAAATCACTCATACTCAATTTAGGCCACTAGTTGTATCCTCTTGATCAATGTGGTAAGCAAAGTCAGTTAAGAGGTTTTCTCAAAACCTCTGCGTGAAATTAGTTATTACGTCACTCTTGATATTATGTTATGAGGTCGTCTAAGGAAATATCATGATAGTTCTTTCTTGCCAGACTAGTTGCTATAAGAATGCCTCTAAAGTCATTCAGTTGTTTTCCACTTACAAAGATTTTTGTACAAATAATGTTTGCTCAGCTGGATAGGATTTGTATGTTTTAATATTGTTCTACAAAATTAGAGACCAAAAACCCTAAGAGACTCATTAAAGAAAATAGCGAAAAACAGTGTAAAAATACATGTTATAGGCCAAAATACAAGTTTACCAATACTGAATAAATATGTTGAATTTTCATATAGTATATGTACATTTTTACTGGTCATCAGTAGCATCATAACCAGGAAATCCGAGATCCAAACATAGCTAAAGAAGTACTCTAATTCAAATAATTCAAAGTAGGAAATCAATTACAAAAGTAGAGACAACAACTCGGTATCATACGTTTGAAGCTTTTCCATATTTCATTGTTAGTAAAAGATAATTTTTAAAACACATTTGTGCCAAAATTGTTGCACATTAGGGGCGCTTATATTTCAAGTACATTTGTTAAATTGGTAATACAATTACAATATACTTTTGTAGGTTATGTAAGTGGAATTGAGATATATGTCATCAGTGGATCAAATGCATCACTAACATGTCCGCTGAAAGCTACAGCTGGATACGAAATCATCTGGAGTGGACCCCCAAATAAAACCATCTACTCAATTGGAAGAGATATCAACCAAAGATTACCACAGATAGACAGACTTAGTGTGACAGAAAATACTGATATTGGAGGGCTTAACTTACGAATCATCAATATCCAATTAGGTGATGAAGGAATTTACTTCTGTGAAGGAGTGTCTGATGGTGTCGTTGAAAAAAGAAATATTACATTGATAATTGCAGGTACATGGCATTCTAATTAACAAAAAAGCTTTAAAATTGAATCTTCAATAAGGTTTGCCATTGGCAAAGCCGACAATGAGAAGATATGTATATGTACAGCTACACATTTGCTCTGGTCTACTGTCCGATCAGTCGAAGTTTTGTTGGAAGTTCTTTTTAAATACCGTTTTATTTTAAAGTACGTTTAACATATCAGAGTTTGAATTTAGGAATCTTTATAATCCTGTAAATACAAAGCTGAAAAAGTCCAGTAGATTTGTAAGAAACCACAAAGAAAAAACAAAAACCGACCGGTATGGGTTGCTACCAGCCACTTTTTCTTCTGTACCACTTGTACCTTCATACTAGTACAGAAAAACGGTCGTTATACCCTATTCCGTTAAGGTTTTTTTATTACGTATAACTTGAAAAGGGAACTGTTCTTTTCCATTATAACAATTTTTGCTCGCATGATATGTGAATTTTAAAAAAGAAAACAAATATAGATTTAATATCTTTTGATAAATAGTTATGCATAGTTTTAGCAAAAATAAGTTGTCAGTAGCAGAAATTTTAAAATTTAGCCGTTGTCGACAGTAATTTTTTTTCTCAAAAATCTCATCAGTATTTACATAAGCACAGGACAAACAACGAACTCTTATTTCAATTGTTAATAATATTGTTAAATCTTTTGCTAAATTCCCTTTTCTGATTTGGTAATTCCTTCAAGAAAAATTAGCCAAAACATGAAAAAAATCAGTTGAGTCAAACGTACTTTATTATTTCTGCTATTAGTTTAAGTGTGTTTAAAAAATATTTTTGGAACGTATCCAGTGAAATGTTATACTTTAAAAAAACACCACTGTAATGTTTCTGAAAAATACAGATATAACAAACATTGAAAATAGAAAAATTACAATAATCGATCGTCCTATGTAAAAATTCGATATTAAAGTAACCCATCTGATTATCAAATATACATTTCGGTTGATATACTTATTTTTTTACAAATAATGGTATAAGCAGTCAGACTTTCAATTCTCCGTTCAGTTCCTTTTTTATAATACAATTTGAAGATACTTAATGGTTAGAAGAATTCACTAACTCAGAATAATTTACCGTTACCAAACAACATTAACCTGCGAAAACTGAACACAATGATTGATTGATTGAATGAATGAATGCTGCTTTACGTCCAGCGGCAAATATTTGATGCATATTCAGGAAGAGAGCACCCTGTTTTAAACTCCACCGACATGCTTTGTCCGCAAAAAAAAAACATGCTACTTTATTCAGATACAATATTCTGACTATAGGCGGAAAAGTCTTTGCTCTAAATCAGCAGCAAATACCAGTTTTAGTGTCTTTGGTTTGACCCGGCCGTGGATCTGACCCACGACATTTCGCACTCGAAGCGAGCACGCTAACCATTACACCACCGAGGTGGTCCCGATCGCAATGAACACGAGATTAAAAGTAACGACAATCGGAAGGAATCCATCGTCATTTGTGGAAAATTATGGCGGTTAATAGCTAATCATCACCTACTCCACTATGAGCCTTTGTCGTATAACATGGAATACAAAAGCAGTGGTTAGTCACAATAGGTGGTTTTCGTAACCGGTATACTGTGTTTGATGACATCTTTTGTTGACATGCTTGATGTTTTATCATCAGGAATTTCATCTTGAGCACGCTTTCAGTAACTGCGAGCATTCATTAGAGATGATCTTCTTTTTGCATGTATTTTATTAAGTATATTTATTGTAATTAATACCGTCTTTGGACTACGCACTTCTGATCTCTTGTATGGGTATTCTACACTTGACTCGA
>JARWCS010329511.1:0-2500 GCA_034783895.1 Geukensia demissa | reverse complement strand
ATAGTAACCCTCAAGTTACACAAACACCAATGGGACCTATTTTATCTGTTAGTCAAGTAACGTTAACATGTACAGTACTAGGAGGTAATCCATTGGCTGTGTTGTCCTGGAACTGTACTGGTTACTACACTAACTCCACGTCGGGCAACAGAACATCATATAGTGTGGAGTTCACTGTGGATAAAACTGACAACAATAAAATTTGTACCTGTTCAGCTACACATCCTATATCCTCTTACAGACCAACTGCTCAACAACGATTGATTGTCTTTTGTAAGTAAATTTGTGTATCACAGCAGTTTAAACCAGTTATCAATTAATAAGATAAACCTTTATTGGTTTTATCTGTGGACATTTAACTGCAGCATATTCCACAGTTGTTTCAGCAGATAGGTTGCCGTTTTAGCTCAATAGATACCATTATCCTACACTTTTAAAAACAATACGAAAATATGACAAGCGAAGAAAGTATATATTATTCAACTTCTTAATTGTCTTTTGTAGAGGTTTTGGTCTTTCTTTTTCAAAAAAAAAACAAGCAGAAAATTCACCAATGTCACTTATTATTTCAAAATCGGACAATTAAAATGTTGAATGAACTCGATACCGACCATTTGAGTTTTTTTTTGGATTTTCTTGTCTCAGGATTCAGTATCAAAAAGACTTTCCAAATTTACTTCTAACAAATTCATTAACCCTTTTAGTGCCAGAGTTGTTTTAGAAAATGTTTATCAACTTTGGCACTGTGACGTTTCACTTGACAAATACTTTATGACGTTATAATGCCTGGAAAACTACGTCATGTTTTGCGGTTACAAAGACCTTAGAATTGAGGGGGCGGAGGGGTTCTGATCCCGGCATCCCGTTGAAAAAATTGGCAATCCCAAAGTCCCGGTTAAAAAAAATGCTTTTCCCTGATTACCGTTAATTGAAGTTTGAAATTTTGAAACTTTCTCGTGTTTGGAGAATAGTTTGCTTACGAGTGTTCATGGATCGATATATGATCTTATCGTTCTCTTATAACGTAAGTTAAAGAAGAGCGCGATTTACTCGATCATAATAGGTGATTTTCAGGTCATATAATATAATATCATGCAGATATTTGGAGAACAAGGTTTGAACGATCAGAAGGTTTATAACAACAGCAAAATATTGAATATCTAAAGCATGCAGCATTAAGTAATACTCAGTTATTTACTTTAAAAGTAGTCCAAATTAAGCGTAACAACTTCATACCACCAATGATATAACAGAGATAGGCCGATAAAACAACACTAGATAATGATGTTATATTTTAACTGAAATCAGTTGATGGGACGTTCGATTTTAGGCCTCGGCCAACCTATATTTAGGGATCCGGGTTGTGTTCTACTTACCATGATCTGCCACTTATTCATCTAGGATCATCTATGAAGAAAATTCAACAGTATCCTCTTTGTTTAAATACTTTGAAGCTTTAATAAATTTGAAAAATGCACTGCTGATCAAGTTTTATGACATAAAAAGACAATCCCGCTATCTCAAAATCATAAAAATCCCGATTTCCCGATGAAAAAATATCGTTTTTTCGTACTCCCGCTCCGTTTGAATCCCGAATTCCCAGTGAATAAAATCGCGGCGTCCCAAAAAAGTACCTTCCCCTAGAATTTTAAAGTCTTAGAAACAACAGGATTTAAATAAGCTGTAAATTTTGGGTGGATGATCAGTACTGTGATACAGAACCCGTTAATCTGCATGTAAAAAGAGGAAAGGGATGTGCTACAACACCTCTCCATATCATTATACAACAAACTCTACGGAGCCTTAACATTCTGCCATTTCTGGTGCAAAAGCTTATCACATACGTCATGCGGATTATTTTCCGGCAAACCAAATGTTGAAAATAACACCGTTTTCGTCCACGTAATACAGGCGAGACTTGATTTTGTGCTTTGTCGGGATTTGCCGGGTGTGGTATAATTGCTGACAGGCGCCTCTATATATATAGCTAGAAATAGAGCCAATGTTACGGTAACTTTTGTATAGAATCATTTCATTCCACTGTTGTTATAGATGTCGTATTGCTCAACGAATTCTTTGTAGTTTAATAAAGTTTTCTTTCCTTTGGTTGTTCGATCAAGTACTGTTTTGGTTCTTTATGACTGCATCATGGATTACAACTGACGTTTTTCACACGTAAAGTATAAATTCCTGTGTTTAGAACGGCAGTTTTATCGACGATTTTAACAAATGGAAAGTATATGTTGGTATTCCTCCTTGACGATAACACTTTAACACTCATTTTACAGATTCCCCGGAAAATTATCCTAGTATACACCAGTCTCCACAAGGACCTATCAGCTCTGGTAAAAAGGTGCTATTGACATGTTCAGTATCAGGAGGTAACCCATTGCCTACATTGTCTTGGGATTGTACTGGTACACACACTAACTACACGTCGAGCAACACAGCATCATATAGTGTGGAGTTTACTGTGAATAAAACTGACAACAACAAAATC
>JARWCS010329500.1:0-12260 GCA_034783895.1 Geukensia demissa | reverse complement strand
CGAATTTCAAATAGTAACCTCTCACCAGTAGCATTAGAACCCACAGAAAAGCCGAGACGAAAAGATGTCAAAAAGCAAAAAGTCTTATAAAAATAGATAAACAAAAAAAATCTACCATGTGCAATACAAGGATTGAAGCTCAAAACTTAAGAATCGATAAATCGATACTGCAAATTTTGGGTATAACATTTTTTTCAACACTGAGATCATACGAGTGGTCCTGGTATCGAGTTGAATAAACTGTCGAAAAGTGAAAACGTTACTTTTCTGTATTCATGTTAGGGTTATATTTGTCCCTACACTTCACAATAATGAATTGAATGTATGTACAGAGTGTTCTAACCACATCTGTAATCAAATATAATAAACTAAATAAATAAATAAAAGCAACATACAAAAGTACAATTGCATTGCCAAAACGATTCCTGGAACAGAGTGAACAATTAGATCGTTGTTTGAACCCATTGCAGAGGTTGATAACAGCGCATTAGTGACACCAACGCAGAGAACAGCTTTTTATAACAATATATCAATTTGTAATCGTAGAGCATCAAATCCGTCTAAGTTTCGTCTTCGCAAAATAATAAATTTTGATCGACCTATCCTTTATTTTTATAACTAAGTATATCTAATTCAGCCTTACAAAAATTTGCTTTATGTTCTGTTTTTCTTTTTTGTGGAGAAATGGTTTTGTTTAATTAGTCATTTATTGTTATTTGTTCACTGTTTTTGCAATAGATTAGGTCGATTTTCGTGTTTTATGTATAGTTTCACATTTTGTATTTCGGGGCTTTTTACAGCCTCCGTTATGGTATGGATTCTGGTTCATTGTTGAAGGCCGTAATGGGACCTGTAGAAGTTTTAATTCTAATGGCTGTCTCATGGACAATCACGCCACATCTCCTATTTTTATATTGTCAACGTATTATATTTTCCAAGTTCAACTCCTACTGATTTTGCCTCAATAATCTTTGAGGATATAAAAAAACTATTTTACAGGTTTCATTTCAAGACATTTACATAGTTAGATTGATAGATTGATAATATTGATTCTTCTTTGACCCGCCATCTGCACTTAATTGACATGAAAACACTCTCAGTATTTATTTAAACGCGAAAAACATTAGTTTTTCAAAATCGAATTCAGATATACAACGATATCCCTGCTAATGTACAACATGTGTTGTTACAAGCGATGTAATTAATTAACTCGTTTTTAAGTAGAAGACAAACAGGGTTAAACAAGTTCTCCCGTTTTACTTAATCGGATATGAACGACAGGAATCTTTGTTTGTCTCAAAGTATAATTAACGTGGTTTGTCTGATTGAAGAGATACTTGGTATACGTACTGTTATAGCTTTTATTCAGCATTTGAAATAAGGTCTTTGTGCTTAAAAGTAACTATAAAAGTGTGTAGAAAAGTAACAAAATAAAATGAGTACATTCTAAATGTTCGTTTTTTAAAGCGAATATGTTTAAATAGTAACATCTGAAGTTAACAGTGCGCCAACAAATCGGAAATCAAGTTTGACAACCTCGTGACTAAAATTTTACAAGAAATGAGAAGTATTCTTTTTTTTATCCATGATTTAGTATCTTAAACAAGTGTAATTTTCCTCCTATATTTCAAATTTGTTGAATATAATATTGAAAAAAGAACTTAATCGAAAGTTTTGGACAATGTTATTTAATACAATAAATGCTCGACATTTCCCTGCAAGTTGCAGTTAGGGATACTATACACTTTATATCGGGCCCTTTGTTATTTTTATCATTATAATATATAATATTTAAATGAATATGAAATTAAATTCAATAACTAAAAACAAATTTTTATTTATTGGTTTTTGTTCAAATTATGATTCAAATGAGTAATTATATACTTTTCATGGAAAATTTAAATTCATTTCAGTAAGGTACGAGATTTATTTACGTACAAAAGACTCCTTACAATTTGAAACTTTCAGTATTTTGGAATAGTACTATCACTCATGAGCGTGATATTTTTTGCAAACAAATATCTTAATGATCTGTTAAACATCAAGACATCCGGATAACACGACTTAACTTAAGCGTTGCGAGATTCAGTCTTGCTTAAAATACATCCTGGATCCTGTAATCTCGTGGATGTCTTTGATCTTACGAATTTGTGTTTCTTGTTACTTGTTTAACATTGTATACCCATTTGGACGATTGTTGTTACTTTGAATATCATCACATTTTGCTTATGGCCCTTTACCTCTTGTCTTATGGTGTGGATGTTTGTCCGTTGTTGAAGGCCTTAGGACAACCGGTATTTGTTTGTAATTTATTCGTTTCGGATGATTGTCTCACAGACAACCATCCCACATATACCTTTTCTATGATTTACGTTAAAAGTACACTACTCTCACACAAAAATATAAAGGATAGAGAATGAATATGTTAGGTGACAGTGTCCTTTAGTACAAGACAATCATTCACATAAAATTTCAAAAAATGAAAAAAGACAACCTTCCCCACCTGTACTGAAGAAACAGGGTCCCCGACAGTACTGCAGAAAACTTTGGGTTGCCTCAAAGACAAATTGTTCCTAAGCCACCAGCAGTTTGGCGTTACCTAAAGACGGGGATAAATAGGCTAATCTGATTGTGACTTACTGACTGATTGAAAATGTACATAAAGCATATCAAAATTAACCACCAAATTAATTCAACATTGGTAAACTCGTGTTTTGAAACCAATGGGTCGATGCCTCTGTTCCAAGATGGTATTCACATGACCAGTTGTCAGACTTGTCTGATATGAAATTTATCAAATTCTGTTTTACAGACATTTGCTGCTTTTATTTAAATTCTGAAGCACTGAATATATGGAAAGGTTTTTACTATGTTCGGATCTCAGACTCCATATGTTTTGTACTAATGCTACGGATAAGAGGTTACTGCTTGAAATTTTCACAATGCATATACAAATTCACCATATTTAATCAACGAGGTAGACTTGCATTGTGAAACCACTGGATCGATTCCACTGCTGGTGGTCTTCGAGGGTATGGCTCTTTTCGAAGACCCATTTCCGGAAGGCCATGGTTCCTTCTAAAATCAAAGTTTACCATTCTGGTTCCCGGCTTCCGGGAAGTATGCTGAAGAGTTTCAATAGAAATCACGCTTAAACGTGCATCAATTTCTGTCGAGGACAAGAAGTTAAAGCTTTCATTTTTAGTTTTTAAAAAATAGAATGTGGAGCGTAAATACCTTAACACTTTCTGGCAGTCGTAAATATGCTTTAAGATAAAGTACAGGGAAAAGTCGGGTTTTCCTCCTTGCTCATTCTTACGTCGATGTTATGTACTACACACCAAGGGGAACAACTCGTACAAAAAAAAATCAAAAGTTTTTAAACCAAACTCGGACTTCCGGAAAAGGTTTTCGGTAAGGACTATATACTAGCCCAGTTGTCAGACTTGTCTAATAGGAAACTTGCTGCATTTGTTTTAATATTAAATCCCTGCATATATGGAAATGCTTCGAAACGTATTGCTCCAAGTAGTTTTCCCAACTGCTAGATTTTGCTTCTATTTTGATTTGTTTGGGTTTGAGTACATTATTTACTGTATTTGGATCTCGAACTCCTCGTTGCTTTGCTACTGATGAGAAGTTATTCACCATATTTATTCAATATAAGTAAACTTGTATTTTTACAACCGTCTTTGATTACTGAGTAACACGACGGTTGTCATTTGTAAAGCAGATAAAGCACTTATCCTGCCCTCGATTTCATTGGATTCTTGTTCATAAAGTTTTAGCGTTCTGTGTAATCTTAGTGTATTGTTGTCTCGTTTCGTTTTGTTGATTTTTTTTTTGACTTTACGATCTCAGTCTTCCCCATTGACATCTCAAATTATTCTCCAGAAAAAGACCCGCCATTTTATAAAAAGAATACTTTATCAGCGCTCAAGGCGCAACCTATCCTTGTTATAAAAGGATTTGTGTCAGAAGCTTAGCTTTGTTTATAAAATCGTTGTAATTAACATTAGCCGTCGAAAACGTTAATGAAATGTTAACTGCACAATCTGGGCTGCTGGAAGTTTGTCATATATTAAAGGGAGGTTGTCTATTTGACGGTAAATTTATTATGTTTGCCCAGTTTATGCTTGAATCTGATACGGTCCTGATAAGAAGCAGATATAGGTATGGTTGTAGTATTTAAAATTCTCGTGCTTAACGTTGAAGGTATAAAGAGCAGCTTCCTGGTACAATTAGCGTTCATTTAAAAAAGTGTCAGTTTTGAAACCGTATAGCTTCAAACCTCAAAAGATGACATATCAGGCCTATCGTTGTATAAGATCTTTAATTTCATTCTAAAGTGTGGTCCCCTAGAAATGTGAGAATTCTTGTGAGCCATCAATGTTTAACTTTTCGATCAGGTAATTCATGTAATTTTTTGTGAAGTCAAACGAGTTTACTAACATATGGGTCTTTTAAAATTAATTCATTTTTTGCTTGTAGCCCTTATTTGGCCTTGAATAAATCTCCATATAGCTTTAGCCAACCCTGAAATCATACATACCTTTTCTGTTGTTTTTAGTAATTTTCTTCCACAGTCCGATCCTCAATCGTATCCATCATCAAATTAGAATATTCAATGCGAATAACGACATTTCATGCAAGGGATCTAAGATATTTTTTTCTTTTCTACTTGAAGCTTAACCACTCTAGATTTGCCATTTCTTTAGTAATTTTCTGTACAGTATTTGATCGCATTATGCAACAATTTGAAATTATAAACATTTTTTGAGAAATTGCAGCTTATGATTGCAAGTTTATTTTAAAAAATTATTTTCTTATATTTTATATTCCTTTTGATATCCCTGGTACTGATTTAGGAAACAAGCTAACTCGAGTATAATTGAATAGAGCGGTTTCGTTGTCATAACCTTCAGGTCTTCAATGTTGAGGTAATGTCATATACGTTTAAAGTTTAATTCGCTAATGAAGTATACACTAATTTTATTAGTTGTCAAAAGAGGTTATTGACCTCTTGTTGAATAGTGGTGCAAAAGTTTGCCAATATTAAGGCAACGATTATTTAACTCTGAAGAGGGGTATGGTTTTCATATATTCCGATGCCAAACGTTATGAAAAAAGGGACAGACAGGTAACAACAAAAATTCTGATGCCAGTTTCCCCCATATAGCGTAATGTTACATTTTGAAAAAAAACTTGTGACTGCGAAAAACTAAAACAAAATCTGTCTGAGAAAACAACCATACACCCATTAAATGGTCGTTCCCTAATGACTTCTAATTTGGATTTTAGACTTTATATGTTTTGGATTTAATGCTACTTATGAGGGGTTACTCCTTGAAATGTACATATAGCATACACAAATTCTCCATATTTATTCAACATTGGTAATTTTGTATTTTGCTGCAGTAAATCCGAAATTAAGAAATATAAAAATTTGATTATTATTCTGTTGTAGTTGACATTTGGAATCTACTTCATTTACTGCGAGAGATCAGCTCCACATCGGAACATTATGTCGATTCCATCATGTGCCGCTATGTGATTGACTATATATCAATTTTAAACAGCGTCTGTTCAGACCAGATCGGATTACTACACTCTAGAATTAATTGGGTTTTGTAAGTATTTGGAATACATGCCAGAAAGACACAGTCGACATCTTTTCTGGATTGTGCAATGCATAATGTTTTGTTAAGCTGTTGCCTTTAATTTGCTAGATTTGCGTGGGGCACGAAACACAAGGTTACATAACAAGATATTATGGGATACGACACGAAATTCAGCTCTCTTTGTTGAATCATTTTCTCTACTATTTTTGTTGGTTGCCCTTATTATTACGATAAGACAGAAATAAAGTTATACATTTTTGTTGTATCCCTCCTTAAAAACTTTGTAGTGGTTGCCAGATGAAACCGGGTGTGAATATTCCTCCCATCATGATGCCAAAGAAAAATCCAAGGCATGTTTAGATTGGATGCAAGGATGAAACTGGGCTTACAAATTTCACATTTTCTGCAATTTTTTTTCGCTTAGGATCACATATTGACAATATGTTGATGATATTATCTTTTTTCAGATGGTGTTTCCTGGTAACCTTAGGATTTTTCTCCCTATACGGAGTAATGATGATACAGGCTTTCTCGTACAGAATTGAACTAATGTTTACCACGTTGACGCTCTTCTCTATAGGGATGTTATGCTATATAGTAGCAGACTTAGATTCGCCATTTACTGGTATTTTTAGGATTGACCTCTCCATATTAGTAGATGTTATTAAACGGATTGAAATCATGTGTACCTTAGAAGAGTCAGGTCGGACAGAACTAGTCTATTATCCGGACATTTCATATTTCAATGAGAAATATTGACAAGCTTCCGTGTCATGCTAGAATTGCAAAGCACTGTTATAAACTTGAGTTTTCCATTTCGATTTGGTATAAAGAGCGTAGTTACATACCATTTTTGGTACACACACACACCTTCACAAATAGCGTGAGCAAGAAAAGAAACAACAATATCTATCCTAAATTATACTTCGACATTCAATAGCACTTATTTAAACTTATACACATCTTATGTAGACCCTATTGGAGAACTCAGAATAAAGTCAATAAACAGCATTGAGATTTAAATATCTTAAAAGAGTATTAAGCGATACTTAGTTACTCAGGGCACCTGACCGCTTACAAATTAAGTAGTCTATATGAAAATCAAACAGGAAGTGATTCATTCATATCAAAAACACACCGAAACTATATTTGTTTTCAATGTAGACACCTTTCCTGTATACATAACTAGTCTTTGTTTGTCATTCGAGCTTTGCACATTTAAGATATAAATTACATAGATTAAACATGAAAATTAACTTTACAGGATTTAGCGTTCTTGAATTAGTTGATTTCTAAGGAAATAAATGAAAGCTTTCTCAAAAATACACAATGACTATAAACATGTTAACATATGAGGTATGTAGTTTGAAAAATCATCGGGATTGGTGGGATTTTTCACACCATGTATCACCTCTACAGTTGTCAGTGTATGATTTTTATTTGAACTGCTACTTAAATTCTTTCTAATGTTGTTACTAAGATGGATAGTGGGTTGCCTTGCTGGAACACAAAACGTAAAACATAAAGTTGCCGAATTATTTTGATACTTGCTTTTCAATTGTCACGAAAGTTGACCATTGAACAAAGCAGTTCGATAGGAAATATAATTTTAATGGTTGGGATTTTTCAACGGTTTCGTTAGCGATTCAAGGTTTTGAGGTTTGATATCAAAAGATCTATTTTAGCACATTTATTTGAATAGGTAAAAACAATCAAATTAGTAAGTTAATACATTAAAAACTGTTTACTGTGAATTATATTAATACTGCATTAAGATTTGTTGAGGCTGCGTTCATCTGAAACGAAGGATCAAAACAGGGTAATATGGCGGATGATTTAAATGATCCTCAATGACTGGAACAGTGGTAAACGTAGTGGATTATATGGTAAGTGTATCAGGCATTGCTAATGATGAGAATCTCAGCTGATGTCGTAATGAAAAGATTTTATGCCCTTGTCTTAAGGCTACTGGGACATTAATTTTTACACCTGTCCGTACGGTACGCCCGTCAATTTTCGTCAGTCAAAGATTTCTCGGTTTATGTTTTTCCATCGATTTGATATTTTGTCTGAAGCATTATAAGGTTAAGTTGTTCCGTGTCTTCCCTTGTCAGGTCCGTCATTTATCTGAGACATTGATTGAATCTCAGTTAGGTAAAATTTTCGTCAAAATTTCTCGGCTTGTTAATGTTGGATTGAATTGATAGTTGGTCTGAAGCATTATCAGTTGTATCGTGTCTCTCATTTTCATGTCCGTCATGTGTCTACTTCCTGTTTGCAGGAACGAGGGCATCCATTTCCAATGGACACATTTTCTCTATGATTGGTTTAGCTTTCAGCCCATTTTCTATAGTGTGTCCCTCGGCAATAGTGTTTTTGAAAAAATGAAGAAACGTTGAAATGTAAAATGTGTAGAAATATACGATATTTGTACTTAATTTAGAATCAGCCAAAAGCCAGACAAAACAAGAGAAAAATTACTATGTGAAATAAATCGTTTCATACTTTTATCAATGGTTTGATCTTAAGTTTTTCTGTTAAGTTTCGTATCTGGTTTATTGTATTTTTCTGTGTCGATATATGGTTTTTATTCCAATTATTCTTCTTCTTATTATTATTATATTGTTGTTTTGGATCGCTCACTCGTGTGTGGGGCATCAATCGTCTTTTTGCTTCTTGCATTGCTGCTTCTTGAGACTTTTTAAGAGAGAAGCCAGAACAATCAGTATTCCAAATTTGTCTCATAAAACTCGGTGATACGCCGTGGAATGTATGCACGTGAGTAGATTTAAACCAGCACGTGAACTGAAAGTTAGTGTAAGTGTTGAATGTTGGTAAATACGTCACATTGTATCGAAGGTAATGCAAACACATTCCTATAAACACATCTTCCAGTTGAAAGAAAGGAACGTTTGAGGCGATTTTCACAATATCGTTAACGACATTTTGTTTTAATATATAAGATGGTCCAGCGCAAAATGGCGGAAAATTAGAATAAGCATATGTCTTTGGAGATATGTAATATTTACTTTTAGGATGGCGAACGGGTGCTCCATTTCTATGACATTCGCCCCCAACACTCTGAAATTTAATGGTACTTTTATCCAAACTTTGTAATAATTCTTTTGAATTGAACCAGACATCCTCATCAATTTTCAAAATGTACTTGACGTTTTTACATTGCTTACTTATCCAGTTGAACGCATTTAGTGTTTTTAAAGTTAAATTGGTGTAATCATCTACAAAGTCGAATTTTACAATGTCTCCGAAAAACTTATTTTCCCGTTCAATAATATCATTCGTCTTATTTTCCCTGCTTTCGCCAAGTACAAACACGTGTCCAAGTTTGGGATTTGAATGCATGAACGGCCTTAAATACGTCTCTCTAATTGTTATTCTATTCAATACATTCGATGGCCTAGAAAATATTAAGAGAAACAAATCTACCCTAGGAAATTTAGATTTAAGACAAACGTCATTACCTAGTATTGTGTCATACTCAAACTTGAAGCAATTTCTACACATTTTTCTTTTTGAAAAATCTGGTAAATTTTCATTAATTTTCTGATAATTCTCTTCTTTTCGAAATTTTTTGCTGAAATCTATCTTACGACTGCAATCTGTTTTCCATATTAACCTAAGAGTAAATGGTGGTAGCTGGTGAAAAGTATAAACGTCGTCCGATTTGTAATAACACGGGTGTGGAAATCCTTCATGCCTGTGAAATTTATAGTTATGCGTTACACTGTAATTTAACCGTTTTAAACACAATCCTACGAATACATCCTCTATATGAAGAAGCGGTACATAATCAGCCACAATGCTTATATCTTTAACGACATTGTATTTCATTATATATGAAGGTCCGTTACAATATGGAGGGAATATTTCATCCGGGTATTCATGTTCAGCCACAAAGTGTTTGTGAGTTATTTCCCTTACAGGTGCAGCACTATTGTAACAAAATCCACCTATGAATTTGATAAATTGATCAGATTTTGCTGCACGCAATAAAGCACCAGTGTTAACCCAAACATCATCATCAATCTTCATAACGTACTTTGCCATCGGGCAACGCTGTGCTACCCATTTAAAAGCAGTTACCGACTTTATGGTTAAGTTTTCATAACTGTCAATGAAATCAAATTTCACGATATCATTGTAGAAAGCACTTTCTTTCGAAACGTAATTTTCAATTCCTTCATCCTCAGATCTGCCTAGGATAAAAACATAGTTGATACCTTTCAATCTAATGTTTGATAAAAACGTTTGTCTCAAAGCCATCCTTTGTGCTTGATTCGACGGTTGGCTCATGATAAGAAAAATAATTTCCAATTTATTAAACGGCATGTATAAACACCTATAGCTATCAATAAGAATTGTAAAGTTAAACGATCTACAACCAACACACTCAGATAGATCTAATTCGTTTAATAACTGTTCTTTTCTTTTATCATATTCTGGATCGCTCTCCAAGTACTCGTCTACGAACGAAATTATCGTATCCGTGTCATTCACAGTGATACCCTCGTTATCGATTTGATCTTTCTCGTCTGACGAAACCAATAATTTTCGTGTTTCCACAATATTCCTGTTTCTTTCTTTTCCACTTCCAGTTGTCAAATAGCACATCCATATCCACTGCAGAACTACCAATCCACATAGAATTCCTACTAGTTGTTTATATGATACACGTACTCCCATGACACTTTAAATAATGGTCCTGTCCATGGTCAAATAAAGAATCAGTCAAGCACATAGTCTTTAAAAATCTTTTGTCAATTAAACAATAACAGATATATTTAAAGGTGGTCAAAATATTGGCTTTTAGGTCGATGGCTTTCAATTTTAAATGACATGTACTCTAAGTACTCTAATAGAAAACGTACAAATTTATATGATAAATGAGCCTCTCTCCGTGTCGGTTCAGAAAACATGATATTATCTCTCTTCATTAATAAGATCCAAATGCGGTCGATATCTAGATCTTTATCGGGATATTTCCAAATAGACCTTTTTTCATTTATCGTGTATCCGCTTACGTAGCTAAACTTTAATAACGAAAGTTGGGTACTGACATCCCGTTCAAATTATACATTCTAAATAATATGAGAAAGGCACCGCCTTTAAAGAGGACGGAACACGACGGAATTAAATTATATGTATTTTGAGTGTATGCTTTTACATATTTTTAACTTAACTCCATTTATAGGAGAGAAACTTGCAACCGGGAGGAAGAAAATTTATTAGTACTCCAGTTTTTCTCCGAAATAGTCAAAATATGTGTTCATATCTTTTTTCAGAGCGGGAATTTTTGCATCGAAAATTGGTTATTTCTTTTTATTTTCATGGATTATTCCCTATAACTGAATAAAAAAAGCTTTCATTTCTGATACACTTCATGTATAAACTTCTACTTTTGTCACAAATAATTTTGAAATGAAATTATACATAGTTCCGATGTGACATCACAACAAGTTACTGCAGTCGTTTGTATTGTGATTTGAGAGTTTTAAAAAAATCGAACTTTTATTGTTAGTTTAACATCATAAGCAGGGCAAGCTTGCAATGATTTTTAAAAATCCATAAACAGAGGAAAAGAAGTTAAATCTTGTTTTGCCTTGGTAATATTCGAGTGCACCCTTAATGAAACCCACTAAAATATTGAACTATAACAATATTATAATGGATTTTTAAGAAAAAATAATAACCATGCAGCTTGCCATAAAGTGGATTTCAAATTATTAATTTATACTAATATCATTATATGCTTATTTGAACTCTCTCGATTTTTGTAAAAAATTCTCTTCACCATACATGTGCTTATAACTTAATTTTGTATATAATTCACAGATACCTATACAAGCCAAAATACCGACTAACATTTAAGATCTTTTAACGACAAACTTAAACTTTAAATGGTCTAATTAAAATTTACAGGTCTTGTGTTCAGCGAGTATATAAGACCGACAGATGCACCCCGAAAGGGGAGAGAGAGGATATATCCGCTTATACTGGCCGCGATGAGGGTTGAAAGTTATTGCTCCCAGTTTGACTGTCTGCTTATACTCATTGTATATATAGTACCGTCCAGGTTGTGCCCAGACATATCAAGCCTGAAAGTCGCGTGTTCCTATCGCTTGCATTTTAAAAATATCTTTATTGGATATTTGCTTATTTTCTATATGTTGGGGTAGCGAATTCCACCAATTACAGAAAATATACAATTCCAATAAAATGTTCAAAGACAAGCATAATATTAAAATAATCTATATATATAGCTAGGCGAAAAAGCTAGGAGCTTGATCGAAAATGTTGTGAAAATAAGGTCGCAGGATCCAAAGTCACTTCCTTTCTAAGGAAAAATTTAGATTTGTTGAGGGTACGGGATAAAAACTGAAAAATCACAATTGATTGTACTTTTTATTTTACGTTTTTGAATAACATTCTTATGGCAAAGTTTTTATTGGGGTTCAGGTTCTATAACCATGATAAATATGTGACACTCCCCACCCCCCCCCCCCGAGGGTAGCCCTGGTATAGAAATAGGCCGTGGAGTTCGGTTTCTCCGCCTGCAGGTAGAATCCCTGCTAATGGGGGGTCCGTTGGTTGGGCGGGATGTATAAATACTCAACCATC
>JARWCS010329490.1:0-12262 GCA_034783895.1 Geukensia demissa | reverse complement strand
TGGGTTTTTGTTAATTTTGATTGGGTAATTACCCCAAAATGCAACTTATCTGGAGCTCTGCAATGTTTTCTTCAAGTACTTAAAATTTGGTATTTTTCCACACCTTAAAAGGTTGACAGAAGTGCATAAGCATGTCAAGTGATTTCCTTTCAAACCTTTGGTCATACCAGGGCTGAAATTTTGTTAATTAATTATCACATGTACAATAAACTATTTCATAAAAACTGACACTACTATAACACATTATGTATTATGGATTATAGTCGTCGCAGATAAAAGCCCACAAGCTTGCCGACACGATGTTAAAAAATGCGTGTTTATGATAGTTAAATTTCTTCTTTATCCAACTATTTGAATTTCATTATGCATCAAAGTAAAATCAGTCTGTGCCAAATTGTCTGAGGGCATGTCTGTCATTTGGAAAGACAGCCTGATAGGTTTTGTCAGACCCAAATTTTTTTGTCTGATCTAAAATTTTCTACTACAGATCACGCATTACGAAACCAGTAACAGAATACACTGTGTAACACAGGACATTTGGTCCCGAAAAAGATCTTAGTTTATTGGTCCGACCAAAATTTTACCTGTCGGGACCAACGATATTTGGGAAAATATAGTTTTACACTGGCTCAACAGCAAGAAAAAAACCAGCTAACCAGAACCTGAATGGAAGCATTGCCCAATGATGAATTTCTGCAGATCTATTGACATGCTGAATAATGACAGCGAATTTCAAGAGTGATACAAGAGTAGATTGGTTATTCACATTGTAAATTCTTTTTTTTTTCTGTAATGTATGGTCATTGTCTAATTGGTATTTTTTTTATAGATCAAAATGGTGCTAGTTAGTGGTGTTCTGATGATCGATTATAATTGAAAATCAGTTGGTTGGTCATCCTGATGGCGATAATAGATTGTGAAAGGTCATAATCGATCATCGGAAAATTTTCCCGCCCTTTCCATATTTGGTCAAGTGTCCGCTCCTGATCCGTATCAGAGATTAGTTTCGTCCAAAAAACAAAAATGGACGCAAACAATAACCAGTTGAAGGGGGACCGTGAAATATTTGCCTATCCAGGTGGGAAGGCACGGTCTTCAGTGTGGAAAACATTTGGTTTTTATAAAAAAGAAGGATGGTCCACCTACCAAAGAATAACCGATTATGTAATCGATCATTGATCGGTTACAGTCAACCAATAGTAACCGATGATCGGTTCCAAAATTTTTCCGATTGAACAACACTACCATTTCTGCATTAGATTATGGAACAAATGCTTCACAATGATAAATAACATGTGCAGAACTTACACCTATGTGTTCAGAACAAAACTCTGAAAAATGGCCAAAATGCTGAAATTTAAATAGGAATGCATTATGACATCAAAACTGTAGAACGATACCTAGAAATGGTTGACACAAAGATTTACAAGAGTCCGTTTACATATATGTCTACTACCATAAAAAATCATACTACAACCAGCATTATTCTTTAATTAACTATTAAACAGTATGAATTTGGTTTCTTGTACGAAAACATTTTGATTTGTGTGTTTAAACCCATTTATCAGCACATGTACAGAATATAACAATAGTGGTGTTTTTGGCTGTTTTTGTCATTTACATTTCATTATAAAAAAAGAATCTATTGGAAAAGCTGTTTTCAATTCTTCCACACATACAATCTTCTTTAAATAAAAGAAAATAAATAAATGTGTGCCATGTGGAATCAGGAAACATCAGGAATTTTTATCTACTTACATCTCTGTGTATAAATAGAACCTCCACCTGTCCTCGGGAAACAAGATGGTGATCTCGTGGCCAGTTACCTTCAAGGTCATCAACCTTAAAGAGATTAAATTATTGAGTTATTAGGCTTAAAGAATAGCAGCTTTTAAATAAAGTTTTAATATTCAGATAAAAGCAGTATCGTTATGTACATGTACAGGACATGTTTTATTTATTTTGGAGCAATTAAGAGCAAATAAATTTTCTTCTATATGCATATCTAACCATTGAATCTTATGTTCATGTAAAGTTTCCTTGAAATCCTTTGAACCATTTAGGATATGCATTGATGAGGTGTGTGGATAGGCTGACGGACAGACAGTCAGCCAGATGAACAGACAGGTTGACTCCTATACAACCCCAAAAGTTTGCATGGGTATTCAGAAAAAATAGTATATAAGTTTTAAATTTGGGGAAGTAGGTTTTGTTCATGTTATTTGAGTTACGTATTATATGTATCTTTATGGTTGCCTTGCGCCATGAATATGTGTCCATTATTAAAGGCCTTAGGGCAATCTGTAGATGTTTGTATTTTATACATTTCTGCAAAGCTGTCTCATAGACAATCATACCATTTCACCTTTTTTATATTTATTTTTACATAATTATTTAGTTTGATGAAATATATGCATAGCATGTTGGATGATTATGCTATATACAGATATCATGCAAAGGTAAACAAATCTAATTAAACATTCCTTCCATCCCATTTTTAATTATCTTTAATTATATAGTTCACGCTACATGGTATTAATTAATTACATGGAATAAATAAATAATTAAAAGCGAGACTTTTGATCACAGGTGATTTTAAACCTTAATTAACTTTTTGTTTTTCTTTGTAAGTTCTATAAATGAGATGTTAACATAACAGCTACCATTATAGTATGGACTCTGATTTATTTTTAAAGACCGTAATCATGGTACTGGGACCACTTAGAAGTTTGATTTTGACTGTTATTTGGTGGATGCCTGTCTCATGGACAATCATGGTAATGGGACCAGTAGAAGTTTAAATTCAACTGTTATTTGGTGGATGCCTGTCTCATGGACAATCATGGTAATGGGACCAGTAGAATTTTAAATTCGACTGTTATTTGGTGGATGCCTGTCTCATGGACAATCATGGTAATGGGATCAGTAGAAGTTTAAATTCGACTGTTATTTGGTTGATGGCTGTCTCATGGACAATCATGCCACATCAAACATAATATAATTATTTTCATTATTTTTACTGTGGTAACATATTTGCAACAATAATGAACGACAAAGCCATTAAACTCATTTATATCATATAACTTGTTCAATTCACACCCCTGAATGTTTAGACCTATTAACAACGTCCACTTGTGGCAAGAAAAGCTTTATTTAGAGTTATATTTTATCTGCTTGATAATGTTTGGCCCACTTTTCTAGCATTTATGCCAAATAAGTAATAAAAACCAGAAATGAATCAATCAGGTAGCAGTATTATTTTACATATAATTGATTTTTTTGGGGGGGATTTGAACTTTTTACAAGGAGTGGTGTAATATTGAAAGTTTGATAATTTTTCAGTCCAGTAAAATTATATCTTGTAATAGCAAATGTCTGGTAGAATGTTTTAGACATTGTTAATCTTTGCTACACAGCAAAATGTGCCACGCATAAAATTCACATGAAATTGACACGATTTTCGTGCAAAAATTTTCGCACGATTTAATAAAAAATTGAGCATCGCATGTAATTCGTGCAAAAAAATTTGCATGATATTCATGTCATTTTCGTGTCAAGTTCATACAAAATTTTTTCGCATGTGGTGTGGAATTTTTCTAAATTTTGTTCATGCCAAATTTATTTTTTGCATGAAATATCACGTTCTAATAACATGAATTATATCTCTCAATTGATACGCTACTCCAGGGCTTGTGCTTCCTATCAGGATTTTATTGATAGAGGGCTGCAGCTGACTAGAAAGCTACTGAGCCAAGGGTTTCTCAGGGAAAGATTAGAGCTATCACTCCGGAAGGTTTTTCGGTCGCCATCGTGATTTGGTTGACCTCTACGAAATATCCATTTCATAGATGACAATGGATATCTTCCGACTCTCATGAATACAAATGCTTTCCTATGCCGGTTGTGACTACATCGATTGTGACTATACACCAGCTTTGACTACTGAGTAACACGACGGTGCCACTATTGGAGCAGGAGTTGCTTACCCTTCCGGATCACCTGAACTCACCTGGTTTTTGTAGAGTTCGTGTTACTCCAGCTTAAGTTTTCAGTGTAGTGTTGTGTTTTCTATGTTGGTCTTTCGTTTCATTTTGTTGGTCATGGTCTTGTCTGTCTTCCGACTTAACGATTTGGTAACCTCGAATTCCTTTTATTCATTTTGGACGATTGTTTCATAGAAAATCATATAGTTCGTGAGCTAGGTCGACCTACCGTGCAACCAACCCTGCACTCTACCACATAAGGTTGCTTTGATCTATTAGTGTCTATACTAAAGGATTTTCGACGGTAAGTCAACCTAGCTCACGGACTTATACTATATAATTATCCTATTTTAAACCTAGATTACAAAGAGTATACATCAATTGATATCATTCTCAATTCGTTCCTTTTTAACATATAACCGAATGCAAAAAACCCCTGGCGAGTAAATTTCATTTAACATGTTTTATTCAAAATATTAAATAAGTAAACAGTTAATTAGAATATGAAGTATAATTAACTATTCAAATTTGATTTTAAACGAAGACATGACAAACGTGAGTGTTAAACGTTTTTGTTTTAGCACAATTTATTCTGGTGTATAAAGAAAAATTACTTACGTGACGCCTCTATAACTATGACAACCACTGCATATAAAAGTGAGAGTTTAACATCCATTTTTCTGTGCTATAACTTTTTGTCTGAAAACGTAATAATAAAATAATTTTATTTTCGTCGCAGTTCGATTTAAAACGATAAAAACATGTTTGATTAACCCGACGATGTATTACATGTGCAAATATTTATTAAATTGGTATAAAAAATGTCGGAAATAAGATTTGTCAATAAATGTGAACCACATCCTATATCGTGTTTACGTTATACATGTTACATCTTTATTCAGTAGAATTCTATGATAAAGTGCAAGCGGAATATTCGAAAGGAATTGGAAAAGAAAGTTTTTCAACTGAAAGAGAAAAAAAGAATTTATTTATTACATGTATTGTGCATTGCTAGAGAAGAAACATTTTGAAACAATTTACGTCCGATAAAATGATTGAACAGAACTCCTTTTCGGCACCCTATATACCCATCAGGGCAACAACAGTAGAAACATACAATGAATGTAGATAATATAGATACAAAAACAATAAACAAATATAGAATAAGGAGTTGTGATATGATCTATAAGACAACCATCCAAAACGTGTATATGTATATAGGTTGCACCAAGGCCTCAATAATGGACACATGTCAACACCCAACGGCAAATCAAAAAAAATGTTGCAAACATTGGCCATAAAAGTAAGCAATCAATATTGTTTTTGAAATATTAAAAGAGTCAAGCTAAATCAAATAACTGCTTTATAAAAGAAGCAACAGCTTTAATACCCGAAGGGCTTGACGGATTCAGAACACAGGTTGTAAATTTGTAGTAATTTTCATCTATATATACATAATTTTAAGAGGGTTCAGTCATTGATTTGACACAAGGACCCTCTTTTCTTAAAAAAGTTAATAAATTATCCCTCGTATTTTTATAATGCAGTTTCAATAGAAATAGTACAAATATAATTGCTATCTTAAATACAAATCCTAATGAAGAAATTTTATAAAGTTCATTTGAAAGTCAAATAAATAAAAAATATTAAATAATGTAATAAGAAGTATGCGTTCTTACCTTTACTCTTTGTGCATATATATATATATGCTTTGATTTTTTTTTAATTTGAATTTTGTCGTTCCGCTTTGTTGTTGCCCAGGGTCATCAGCGATACAATCTTGACGGTAGTAACATTGTGATACCAAAAAAGTCTTTGGGCAAAATTGATAGTAACAGTAGTTTGCAAATGTTATTGTGAACTTAACCATTTAACCATAATAATAATAATAATAATAATAATAATAATAACGCAAATAAGATCAAAAGTGAGACCAAAAGGCCATTTTTCGAGCGATTTG
The DNA here is from genome assembly GCA_034783895.1 of Geukensia demissa. NCBI lineage: Eukaryota > Metazoa > Mollusca > Bivalvia > Mytilida > Mytilidae > Geukensia > Geukensia demissa. The sequence goes on along the minus strand of JARWCS010329490.1, from coordinate 6,319 downwards.
AAAATGTGATAGATTTAAACCTGCTCATTGTTTTCAGGGAAAATGTTATCAAAACCTATAATGTTACATTCAGTCTAAATATTAATGTAATAAAATTATAATTGAGGTCTGAATGCCGTGTCTGATTTCTTCAAATTGTGAGTATTAGTAGTAATCTTTTAGATCGTCTTAACTGATTTTTTAAAAGTCTATTACAATTAAAAAGTAATGTTTTGAAAATTCTCCAAAAAAAATTCTTGTTATATTTTTTTTTCAAATTTGTAGCAATTCATTACAGGACATAAAAGAAAAGACAACTAAAATGTTTTACTATTGCTTTTAGATATTGTTAATTTTATTGCCTGGAGACAAATTACCTTTTTAATGTGGTTAAATTATCTTGTACATCATCTACAATGTAACACAAAAGTACGTTTTAAACTTTGTCACTAACAGCTTCAAGGGGTTGGCGAGTAAAGTTTTTCATCTACTTTAGAATATTTGACTTCTTGGTGGTTGTCAAATATTTAAATATAATGTCTACAATGAAAACATGAAACTTAGAGTTTGTCAGTCCCCTGATCCATCTACTATTTATGCGTAATGTCAAAGTTGTCAAGCTGGTAGTGGGAGTGAGGTGGGGGTATCTTGAAAATTACGTGATGAAATCAACCTGTTTATCTTGTAAAAATGTTTTATTTTGCTATTTATATTGATTGATCTACATATGTTTTCGTGTGTAAAAGTGTGCGAAACAATATTTTGACTATAACAAATCTGCTGGTGAGTAAATATCCTTATCCAACGTACCAGCTATTTTGTTCTACAGAAAGAAGTACATAGAGAATAATACATGGTTAATTCCATATCACATTCTAAATGAATCGAGAAAGCAATATCAACCAGGGGCCTTAGTCCGAGGGCTAATATCGGTCTAAAATTGATACAGCAGGTTATACGGGTTCTTACAGTTTATCTTATTCTTGAAGAAAGAACTTCATATTATCTATATTTAAGTTTGCTGTTACTGTACAAATCAAATTGTTTTGGGATAATGATATGGGAAAAAGTGGAAAAGCAATAAAAATCATTCATTATAGATTTTGACTAACCCCCAAAAAAGTCGCTCCTCCTTATTGTTTATTGCCGTCACTTGGTGTTATTGTTCGTCCACAATTCATATTTTAATCTTTTGAAACCCTTCGGCCAATCCAAACCAAACTTTGGTTGAATAGTCCTTGGATTCTCCTTTTTCAGAATAACACCTGGGGTCGCAAACGACAAAACCGACATAGCCTCTGTTACTTAAAGCGAAATGTGGTAGTTGTTTTAAGGTGTAAATAATTTGGTTATTTCAGAGCTGACATACGATATAGACCTAACTTGTTCATTTTGATGTAAAATGCTGGTAAATAAAGACAGTATTGATATACTGTAGTTGTGTTATGAACACGGGTAGGAATAAATTTACGTCACACGCAAGGGAGAAAGTTTTCTCAGCTTTATTGATTGATACAGTTTGAAGACCAGAACTTTTTTATACACTATTGAAGAATATAGCTAAAAGAATTTTCACTAAAGTTCATTCAATGTATAGTAGCACCACTTGTAGAATTAAATAGATTTCAATTTTTTTCTGAACATGCTGATAAACAGGGTGACGTTTTAGGAACCTTATTATTTTTTCATATACAAACTGATTTCCTGAAGGTAGACCAAACACATCATGTTGGCATTGGGAAATCTTTACTCAATATAGATTTGTATGCGGATAATCTTGTATAAGATCTAATATCCAAAAGTAAAGGTGGCAGCATTATATAGGCACAGTTACATTAGGTTTTTAGGGCGGCTGAAAACTAAAAAAGACGTCATCGTAACTGACAAGAAATCAATAGACCGGAAATGACGCCTCCTGAAGTACGTAATTGCAAGGAAGATTTTCCCTCGTTTTTTTCTTTATCAGTTGTTTTAGACAATTTTTTGGTTTTCGAGATCTCTCGGATTGTTAGTTTTTAGGGTAATGGCACTGCCCTTTTAAAACTATATATAGCAGACCGCGGCACAATTTTCCCGCGTTTTTTTTTTTTTTTGTTTTTGGTGAATTTCGGCGTTTTTCATCTTATTATATGGGATTTCGGAATCGTTCTTGATTTTTTTTTACCGCAATGCCTTTTTTTCTAGTAGGAAACTATAGCGCATGAGCGAGGGAAAGAGTGTTAGATTTACGGGTTTTTCGTCTAGTTGTATAGCTTTCGAGATATCTCGGGTTTTGGTGTTGGCTAAAAGCAAATCCTTTTTAGACTACTTTCTGCGCATGAGTGAGCAGGAACGACCCAAATTTTCCCGCTGTTCTTAAGTTTTTGATAATTTTCGGTGTTTTTCGTCTTATTATATGGGTTTTCCTCTTTTTGTATCGGTCGATGCAGGATATTGAAAGGGGTCAGAGGAAGTCATGTAGTAGATCTAGATTTAGTCTGAAGGATGAGAAACCTTTGGTGAAGCACTGTAAGAAACCAATTTTCTCTATTTTTGAAGAGAGATGGAGCTATATATTTATATAAAAAAGAATATCTAAAGCTAGAAAACGGCAACAAAGTCTTAAAATGTCAGAAAGATGTGCTAATCCAAAAGGAAAGACACCAAAAGAAAAAGTATTGAGCTGGGAACCGTATTAGTGATACGATCCTCAAATAGATGACAGCAACGACACCGTCGGAGGACGGAAACTGACAATTCAGATCGATTCCAAAAAAACACATACAATAAGACGTAAAAAACCTCGAAAACCCATAAAATAAAATGAAAATTACTGAAAAACCAAAAAGCTCGGGTAAATTGCAAGCGCATGCGTACTATCGGTGACGTCATTTCCGATCACGTAAATTCCGGTTCATTTCCGGTCGATGTCACTTAGGTTGACGCGACTTTTAGTCCTCGTCATGCCGAAAATACTAACTGAACTGTGCCCAAATACTGCAGAAGGCCTTCAAAAATCCCTCAATATATTACATGAACCTCGAAACTTCAGGTTTACACTGATAAAACCGAAGTCGTATTTATTTCCAATTGTAAAACATTTATTTATCATTTCCCTTATGATAATGTATATCTTGAAACGTTTCTTAGGCAGTCAGGATTACTATTATATATATGGAAAGAGGGCCCGGAATGTCATATAGCCCTAAAACACTTAATATTTGTTCGGGGGAAATCTGACCAAGGAAAGTGAAGATAATGTATTACTGGATATAATTCCAAAGTCTCCTCAAGTTTCTATGCTAAGATTTTTTCCAAAAGCCAAATGAATTATTCAAGATCTTAAACAATAGAATTCAACATTTTTGCAAAATATGTTAAATTCTATTGAAAAATTGTTCAATAAATTGAATTGATGGTTAGAATTTGTCTTAAAATTGAAATGGGAACTGTCAATATGCTAAATTTTATTAGCATATGCAAATTTAGGAAACATCTTTTTGTAGAGTTCTTGACTGTATGGCATAGAATTGGTCTTAATAGATGTAGAATCATTGAAATACTCTTTGATACCTTAATTGCCACTATTCCTTTATATGAAAGTGAAGGTTGAGAAGTTTACACTACATTTAAAGACTCTATCCTTTTGAAAAACTCCACATCAAATTTATTAAAGAAATACTAAGTGTTAATTACATATTTGTGAATATATTAACCGCGTCAGTCCCATTAGATACTACAGAAACAGAAGGGTGGGTTAAGAACAAAACTTTACGACAAGAGAGATAACTTTGATTTTCCTATTGTAAACTTTCCATCATGTCTAGCAACATTCCATCCGCACCTGCATACGGAGTGTATATTTCTCAGTTGAAACGCTACTCCAGGGCTTGTGCTTCCTATCAGGATGTTATTGATAGAGGGTTGCAGCTGACAAGAAAGGTACTGACCAAAGAATTTCTCAGGGAAATATCAGAGTCATCAGTTTTCGGTATCATCATGAGTTGGTTGACCGGTACGAAATATCCATTTCACAAATGAGAATGAAAATCATCCTACTGATGTGAATTCAAATCCGTTCCTATACCGGTTATGACTAATATCGATTGTCTATACTCCGTCTTTGTCTATTTAGTAACCCGGCAGTGCAACTAGTAGAGCAGGGGTTGATTACCTTCCGGGGTACCTTAACTCACCCTGGTTTTCGTAGGATTCGTGTTACTCCAGCTTTAGCTTTCAGTGTTGTGTGCTCTGTGTGTGTCTTTCGTTTTATGTTGTTGGCCATGGTCTTGTCTGGCTTGCGTTCTGTCTGCCTTTTGGTATCTCCGAATTCCTTTTGCAAAATATCTTATAATGGAGCTAATTATAATCATAATAAATTCAGTTTAAAGGACTATATGCGTTATGGTCTCGTCTGCATTTACTACATAACTTTTTATTTATTCTAGTTTTCTTTTTAGAATGAACCAAGAACAAAAAATACGTATGTATATGGTGTGCAAAGCTTGTGGCTAATAAAATTAGTTGTGTCAACAAGAATTGGTGTGGACCGCATGTTGTTCGATATCTGTTTTCGTCCGCGTGATCCCGATATCATTTAAAGATTAAAAATAGCATGCATTAATGGAATCATTTTAGTCTGAAATAAGAATCATTCACCATTTCCTATTCCCAAATTAAAACTAAAAGAAAAATTAAAAGCGTTGGTGCACCTTTGTTTTGTTAACAAAATGGCAAACAGATCTAGAGGTACAAATATTTGGTTCTAAGAAGGGAAAAACCTCATCTTGTCGATAACGTTATAACATTTTTGTAATTTTTGGCGGACGTGTATTTAAACAGACTGTTAAAATTTTGACGGAGACCAACTGTGCACCCATCCTCGTTGATTTATTCCTTTTTAAGTATGAAGCTGACTTCATACAGAGCATTCTAAAAAATGGTTGGTTTAATCTAACTTATTTTTTCACGTCCCGCTATTTAGATAATGTTCCTTCATTGAATAGTTCTAAATTTGGTGACTGTGTTGACCGCATCTATCCAATTGAACTTGAAATCATGGATACGATTTTAACAGAAAGGTGTGCGTCGTATCTTGACTAACACCTAGAAATTAACAGTAAGGATTGGTTGAGAACAAAACTATAGGACAAGGGAAATGACATTAGATTAGGTCGATTGTCGAGTTTTATGTTTAGTTTCACATTTTGTATTTCGGGGCCTTTTACAGCTTCCGTTATGGTGAGGACTCTGGTTCATTATTGAAGGTCGTAATGGGACCTGTAGAAGTTTAAATTCTACTGTCATTTGGTGGGTGGCTGTCTCATGAACAATTATGCCACATCTCCTATTTTTATATTTGGTATATTGATTGTATGGGTACACTGTGTATTTAGTGAATTTATTTTTCGTTGTATCTGCACTAAGGTAAGAGATGTGATAAGTTGAACCATTATTTATGAACAGGATTTTGTTTGTTTTATAATCTGGTGTTTTTCCTCATAACGTTAACCATTTACATTTTTGACTTTTTGAAAAATTATTAAATGAGTATAAAACGACGAAAGTTTTAACTCGAGTTACCTTTCTTCCATTGATGTACACTAAATTAAATGTTTAGTACATTTTATTTTTTGTATCAAATACATAAAACATAGACTACTCTCAAAATGAAAACAAACAGTTTCATCTAAAATAAATACTATGTTTACATACCGACAATAATGTACAAATAATGTCACTAAAATCAATAAATAAAACAATAAAAAAATCTATCATTCGAATGAACACAATGACCTTTGCCTTTGGCTAAAAATGTTAAGAAATGGATTCGATGACGGCAAGTATGGTAAAGTTATAAGATATTCCACTGGCACTCACAGGCTCGGAACGCAATTTTTGTATGTATATAAGTGTTTAGGTAAGTTAAGGTATATATACATATAAAAATCGAGTCCCGTGCCCGTGCTGGGACTCGGGGAAACCTTTATAATCAAACAATGGTTTCTAAGCAATGTCCAACAACGAGTTTTGTAGGTGCTGGTCATTACCTAGAACCCACATATTTGATTATAAAGGTTTCCCCGAGTCCCTGTGAATAATCTGAAAGCAGAAGATTTCCCATGACAAAGAAAGTGATCCACAGGGACTCGGGGAAACCTTTAAAATCAAATATTGGGGTTCTAAGCAATTGCCAGCAACGCGTTTTCTCGGTGCTGGCCATTGCCTTTAGCCATATTTGATTATAAAGGTTTCCCCGAGACCCCGTGACTGATCCAAACCCTAAAGCAGAAGATTTCATATAATGAAGAAAATGATCCAAATCCTTAAGCAGTAGATTTCACATGACAAAGAAAGTAAT